>UELU01100358.1:0-16393 GCA_900490025.1 Megastigmus dorsalis | reverse complement strand
ATGTAAAGTAACATCTGCGTTTAAAGTAATAAAGAAAAAACAAGAAAACCGATTTTGTTATGCATCCGATGAAAAGAAAAAAGTGTAAAAATGTAGTATTAAAAGCAAGTAAATCTGAAAGTTAGAGATTCGTTTTTTGTTACACTAAACACATAATTTTATAATTAGATAACTTCTTTGTAGGTTATAGCTGAATCAACTTATCATATCTTTGCTGCTGACTGGCTTTACAAAGTTCATTATTGGAGACCAGGAGGTATACTTAAATGTTTGCCAATTTTTGCTTTGGCTCTTTTTTGACAGACTCAGCTGCTTGAAATTTATGAAGCAATACCTAATGCTACTTTGGAAAAAATGAATGAGGTAGTTCGAGGAGTATTAAATATTTGTACTTTAGTTTATCTTTGGGTAGGATTTTTTGGATACATTGGTTTTTGTACTCGATCTTATACAGGTATTTATTATGCAGCTATGAACATTTACATTCAAAATTTTAATAATTTGTAAAAACTTTGTATTAATTTTACAGCAAATATTTTGATGAGTTTTGAATCAAGTATGAAATGGAGGAACGGACGGAACGGAATGTATATTCGCGGTGAACGACTGCGCAAGCAACGTGAAGGTAGCCGTCCAATGAATTGGACAAGCTTTACTAAGATATTTTGCTCTTGCGACTTGAACGTAGTCATTTGGAGCACTTTTGAACGGTCGGGTGCCCAACACTGCCAACACAGGTGGTGACCCCCCTGGCCCACTTCTTCGTGACCTAACCTAACCTCCGCTCATATCCACATATACACTCATCAAAAGTCTTGGAGATCCCAACCAGTAAGGAGTACGGAGGGAAACTGAACAGGTTTATCTTTGTTGTCAAAATTCTATAATTCTTACAGATCAACCCAAAGTTGACGAATGATAAAATGACAAAAATGGATCAGATAGAACAACATTTTGTAAGTAAACATGCATAATTTTATAAATCAATATTTATTTTAACTCATTGGTTAAAATACTTAAACGGAAATAATTAAATTATACTTAACTCAATTAATAATATTCCGATTTCTTATTCAGAATGAAGAAGATTTACTCTATGAAGAAGAAATTTTAAGAAATCCATATTCAGTTAAGCATTGGCAACGTTACATTGATCATTTGAAGACTTCTCATAGTCCAAACCTAGACATTGTTTACGAACGAGCTCTTAAAGAGTTACCAGGAAGGTAATAAGAAATTAAATTAAAGCTTATTTAAATTAATTTTAGTATTAACAATAGCAATAATAATTTATTATTATTTTTAGCTACAAGTTATGGTATAATTATCTAAGGCACAGAGTAGGACAATTGAAAGACCGTAGTGTTACAGATCCACTTTATGAAGTTGTAAATAATGCCTTTGAAAGAGCATTAGTGTTTATGCACAAAATGCCAAGAATTTGGATGGATTATTGTACATTAATGACAGAGCAAGGTTGGCCTTTTCGCACTCGTCATATTTTCGACCGTTCTCTTAGAGCTCTTCCTATAACACAGCATCATCGCATATGGCCTTTATATATTGATTTTGTGAAAGGACTAAATCATGAAACTGCAGTTAGAGTTTTTAGAAGATATTTAAAAGTAAGTATTATGTTGTGTACATTTTCCAAGCAGAACACATTAATTTTGAAATATAAATTTCAAAAGGGCCTTAAAAAATAATTTTTAATACAAAAATGTGAAAAAAGACAAGAGATCTTGATGCTTGTTAATAGCACAATTAAAAGCTAGTGTAGTTGTATTTCGATAACATAGTTGACAACAATTTTGATATATACCTTAATAGCGTAGTTTATACTTGTCTAATCAAACATCTAAATGTGGATGTATTAGATTAAAAGTTTATTATTTTTTATGCTTCTATTGTCTTTTCTAAAATGTTCTTTTTAATATATGTAATCTGAGTTATTAAAATTTATATGGCCAATACATTTTATTCCATAGTTTTGAAATACCCCTCTCTAGTTTTTATCTTTGCAATAATGAAATAATGAAAAATATATACCAGAACCTGATTAAAATTTATTGCTTAAATATAATACTCTTTCTTTATTAGTAAATTTATACGTACTATTGTCTATACTTACATTTTTTTAGCTTGCACCAGAAGAAACCGAAGAATACATTGATTACCTCATTACAATAGAGCGGTTGGATGAAGCAGCTATGAAACTTGCATACATAGTAAACCAAGATGACTTTATATCTAAACATGGAAAATCTAAGCATCAATTATGGAACGAACTTTGTGATTTAATATCGAAAAATCCAAAAAAAATTAAATCTCTTAATGTAGATGCCATCATTCGAGGTGGATTAAGGCGCTACACTGATCAAGCAGGTCCGCTTTGGAATGCTTTGGCAGACTACTACGTGCGAAGTGGTCTTTTTGAGCGGGTATAGATTTAATTTTGAATGTCAAACTTTATTTTGAATTTAAGCATTTATCATGTTATCTATAATACTGAAACGTAATCGGTATTTTATTTTTAGGCCAGAGATATATATGAGGAAGCTATACAGACTGTGACTACTGTAAGAGATTTCTCACAAGTGTTTGATGCTTATGCTCAATTTGATGAACTTAGCCTTAAGAAACGCATGGATGAAGCTACTAAAAACCCTACTGAAGATGGTGAGAAAATAGTTTTTATTTAAGAAATACAATTTAAATTAGACAAATAATTTGAATTAATTTAAGTTAAATACTTTTCTAATACGATATTTCTTTCATAGATGACATTGATTTAGAATTAAGATTAGCGAGGTTTGAAAACCTCATGGAGAGAAGATTGCTGCTTCTTAATTCCGTTTCACTAAGGCAAAATCCTCATAATGTTCTGGACTGGCACAAAAGAGTTGAACTATATGAAGATCAACCTCACGAGGTAAATTTTAAAAGTATTTAATATCTGATTACTTTTACTAATGGAAACATATTTTATTTAATTGAAATTCGTTTAGATTATCAATACATACACAGAAGCTGTACAAACAGTACAACCAAACTTAGCAGTTGGAAAATTGCACAGTTTATGGGTAGCATTTGCAAAGTTTTATGAGAAAAACGGACAAATATTAGATGCTAGAACTGTATTTGAAAGAGCAGTACTTATTCCATACATGAAAGTGGATGATTTAGCTTCAGTTTGGTGCGAATGGGCTGAAATGGAAATTAGACATGGGTATATATCATATCTTTAAAATTACTTTTAGTCACTTGCAGTAAATTAGCAGATATATATATGTATATATAAACTATTATGTATTTATAAACTATTATGTATTTATTTTAGATTTCACAAAGATGCATTGAAGCTTATGCATAGAGCTACAGCAATGCCGTCTAGAAAAGTTGCTTATCATGATGAAACTGAAACTGTTCAAATGAGATTATACAAATCTCTTAAAGTTTGGTCTATGTATGCTGATCTGGAAGAAAGTTTTGGAACATTCAAGGTAAAAAATAAATTGATATTTACTAATGTATATACATATATTGAATTTTTTTCATTAAGTATAGTACCATACATTTAATATGAAAATCTATATTAAATTTAATATTGCAGACTTGTAAAGCTGTTTATGATAAGATAATAGATTTAAAAATTGCAACACCTCAAATTATTATAAATTATGGTTTATTCTTGGAAGAAAATAACTACTTTGAAGAAGCTTTTAGAGTGAGTATTATCATTGATTTAAAAAGATGACATAGTTCAAAGTAACTACAAATCAAATAATAAATAATTATTTATAGGCTTATGAGAAAGGTATTGCACTATTCAAATGGCCAAATGTTTTCGATATCTGGAATACTTATCTTACTAAATTCTTAAAACGTTATGGTGGAACGAAATTGGAAAGGACTCGCGACTTATTTGAACAATGTCTTGAACATTGTCCTCCTAAATATGCCAAAGGTATGCAATTATTATAAATCAACTTTCAAAACATTCTGATTTTTATCACTGTAAATTTATATTATTTTTCCAGCTTTATATCTTTTATATGCTAAATTAGAAGAAGAACATGGCTTATCTAGACATGCGATGTCTGTTTACGAAAGAGCAACAGGTGCTGTCTTACCTGACGAACGATTTGAAGTATGTATTATATACCTTATTATTATAAAAACAATTCCTTAATATCTATTAACCCGTTATGTCTGTACCTGGCACACATCACATAAAAATTGGAACCCATAAAATAATTGAAATTCAAATGCTGTGCTAATCTGAATGGTTCTTACATTTTTGTAACACCAGAATAATATATGAACCACTACAAATTTAAGAAAAAAAATTTTCCAATATTTACAGATAATTGAAAAAATGCAAAATCATGAAAATATACTTTTAAAGAATTTAAGAAGCGATTTTTTATGAACTTAATAAAAAATGCATTAATATGTTAAAAATTAACATTTCCACGAGTATTAAATATTATTTTTTGAAAATATATTAATAGTTACTAATAAATTATTAATATTATAATTTTTATTTTTTTAGATGTTCAATATATACATAAAAAAGGCTGCAGACATCTATGGAGTATCAAGAACACGACAGATTTATGAGAAGGCTATAGAAGTACTAAGTGAAGCAAAAACAAGAGAAATGTGCTTGCGTTTTGCAGAAATGGAAACTAAGCTGGGTGAAGTCGACAGGGCTAGGGCAATTTATGCACATTGTAGTCAAATATGCGATCCTAGAGTAAGAATTCATAGTAAATTTTGTGAACTAAAAATGAATTAATTAATTTATCTCATTCATTATTTTTTTTACAGGTAACTAGCAGTTTCTGGAAAATTTGGAGAGAATTTGAAGAGAGTCACGGTAACCAGGACACTTTGCGAGAGTTGCTTAGGATAAAGCGAAGCGTACAAGCCATGTATAACACACAAGTTAACATGATGTCAGCTCAAATGTTGAATAGTTCCACAGCTCAAATAGATGATTCGATGGATGCTATGAAACTTCTAGACAATAAAGCTTCCGGAACTGGTAAATATACAGATATCAAAGTTAATATATTTGTGAATCCATGTATACATGTTCTAAACATACTAAATATAAAATTTTTAGCAGCTGAAATTCGCCCGTCTAAAACGATTAGTTTCGTACGTGGAGTTACGGAAGGAGGTAGCACTAATGATGCTCAAGTTCTTAATCCGGATGAAATTAATATTGACATGGATGTTGATGATGAAGAAAATGATAATAATAGTGAAAATGGTGAAATGGAAGGTAAATTAAATTATTAATACAAAATTCTATTTAAACTCTTGATAAATTTACTTTGCCTTTTAAAACTTACTTAAAATTTTTTATTATTTTTCAGATGTTCCGGTTGAAAAACAAATTATTCCATCTCAAGTATTTGGAGGTTTAAAAACTGATGATGATTAAAAAGATTTATATTGTAAAAAAATATTTAATTTGTAAAAAAATAAAATTTTGATTAACTTTATAATATAACTAACGTTTATTTAATGACTTTTCCCCTGTAAATGATTCAGTAACAAATTGTAATATATTTGATTTTACTTTATTAAAAAAAAATTATATATTATAAAAAAAATAATATACATTGAAAGACATTTAGTTTTACAAAACTTTTCTATATTTTTAGTACTTTGATTGACTCAAAACATTTCTTTTGTTGTTGTAAATAATTAATAAAAGAATCACAAACTTGTGATTTTTGATCTTTTAAGTTCGATTTTGTTTTTCAAAGAGAGATTTAAAAAAAAAACTAAATCTTGCACTTTTTAACTTGCACATATATACATTATATAACATATTTAGGCGGATTGATAAAATGAAGATCATTGTACACTTGAGAATCATCAATGTCTGTTTGACCTTGTATTGTCGCCTGTTCTTTTCTTATACCTCCAAACACTATTAGTTCTCCCCTACCAAGAACTAATGAATAAAGTATTCTTTCATCTGGACCTGTTTGATCACTTTGTTTAAGAGGAACCCAGGATGCAGAACACTCATCACATAATATATTACTTATGTCCAATACAAATATGGCTAGTGTATTTTCAGTTTTTTTAACAACTTTAGATGGAGTTTTTCGGTTTTGAAGTCGCTCTTCCATTCTACGAAGAGATTCCAATTGCTTTTGGCGATTTACTGTAGAATTAGTTCGAATTGGTTCATCTCTAAAGGCAGCCATACTTAGTGTGCTATCATATACTGGCATTGACATTACACTTGGTGAGTTAGCTGGGGCAGCTTGTGAGTTTCGAAAACCAGATCTTTGAAGATAACCACGCCGTCCATTTACGTTTTCATCTCTGTCAACTTCACGTACAGATCTTTGTCTACAAACCATTCGTATAATTATAATTTATTTATACATTTATGCATTTAATATAAAATAAACTAAACCATTAAAAACAAAACGTATGTATACCTTTCTCTAGATGACAAATTAGAAGTATTAGAAGTATGTGGTGGATTTGCAGGTTTTCCTACAGATATACTCATTCCACTTGGTTGTGACTGCCGTTTCTTTTTGCTTAAAACAATTATATAATTTCCTACCTGTTAACAAAATATAAATTAATGATTAACGAAGTTTAAAGCTTAGTTAAAAATACAATATAAGAGTACATTATTTATGTATATTTATACTACCTTACAAGCTTGATGACACCAAATACGTGTTGGTGCAAATTCAGTATGTCGCATGTTAACTTTTTTCCATGTCCAAATAGGATCTTCCATTGTTAACAGCCATGCATCATTCATGGCAACATTTGGACCAGTACATCCACCTAAAAAAATTAATTTAAATAATTGAAATAAATTCCTACTATTATTCATAGAAAAATGTAATTATTACTTACCAAGCACAAGTAAATGTTTGTCACCTAACGGAATCTGTGATTGACCATAACGAGGCTGTGGTTTTAAGCTAGATGTTGGTTGTTTCCTCCAGTAATATGTATCCAAGTATAAGATCCATACATCATTTGTACTTTATAACCATTATAATAAATTTATTATTATTTGTGAGCAAAACTGTTTACATTACAAAAGCAAAAACAAAATATATTTTACCTGTATCCATTGGCTACACCTCCAAATACAACCATAAGATTTTCATGAATAGAAGCGGAATGAGCAGATGTAGGAGGAGGAGTGTCCAATGCATTTATAGCAACCCAACGATTAGATTCAATTGAATAAACGTGTAGTTCATTAAATAATTTCCATTGCTAAAAATATTGTAGCAGATAAAAATTAAATTAGGTATTAAATTAAAAAATAATTATTGATGACATTAACTAATTACCTGATGTAATGGATATGGTGAAGGATGAGACCAGCCACCAAATAAAATAAAACTTTTCTTATAATACAACATAGTGGCACAAGCTTTTGGAGATGGATAACTCCCCATTGTAATTGGCCTCACCCACTTTCGTGTATCAAGGTCCAATCTCCATAAATCATTGAATGTTGTACATGCAGCTGTACAACCACCAAAAACATACATAGAATTATCATAGGTACATGCTGAATGAGAATGTCTTTTTCCAATTGTAGGTGGCCAATGTGAGCTAGGGCAAGAATGCCAAAATAACGATCCATAAGCTACAGACTTTTGAAAATGAGCTTTACTATGTTCAATCACATCTATTAAACCACAAAAATGACAATAATGCAATTAAAATAGATAGATAGTAAAATAAGCAGTTACTTTAATATAAGAAAAACTTACTTTTTGCTGCTTGGTACCATCTCTTTGAAACATACATACAGTCTTGTAGGTCTTTATAGGGTGAAATCAAACTTAAGATGTATTCCAGTATTTCATCTGGTAAATCGTCAATTTTACATTGCATTTTTAAATGTTGTACTGTGTAGTCTTGAGGCTAACTAATTCTTCGAAAACCGAACGCTGCTATTCTTTTTCCTCCCACATAACCTAACATTTATGATTCTGTTTGTTGTTATAAATTATACTTGTTTTATAAAATAATAAAAATATTTTATTGTAAATGTATACTTTTAATTCTCGCTGACATTGTCAGATAAAAATTTTTCACACATTTTAAATAACAAAAGGGATACGCGTTCAATTCAATACAATCAATAAGATCTTACATCGACAGTTTCAACTTCTAAACTTTAAATTTTCCTTTCTATTTTCTATACAAATGCCTATAATGTTCATTTGGGATTGATTTCTATTGAAATAAGTAAAAATAATAATTATAATTTGGGTACTGAAGTACATACATAATTTTTTTCTGCTCACAAGTCGCAGCTGATTTTGTTCTTCTTAATTCTTATATTCCTTAATCCTTTCAAACAACATATACATACGTATATACATATGTGTATACATATACTGTATGTATACTTAGAAGTTGGATGTGCGACGTGCGTAAAAGAAATTTTTTTATTGAGATTAGGTACACACTCTGACGTAAGCGCTGTATTACAGTGTGTATATGTGTGAGATGAAATGTTTTATAAATTATAATAGCGATATTATTGGTATAAAATCTAAAGTACGTAGTAATTAAAAGAAGTTAAATAATACATAAAAAAAGAATAAATACATATTACGATAGCTGGGAAATGAATTAAGAAAAAAGAAAGCAAAAATTACTTATTTACTTTAGAGTTTAGACATCGAATAGTAAAAAATAGTAAATACAGGGGACGTGCTATGGTTGGAAAGATTCCTATGTTACCGGTTCTTGCATTCAACGAAATATATAAAGATAGAGATCTCGGTAATGATAGGTATAAATTTAATGTTTTCCAGTTTTATTAAATTCCATCCACAATTCTCAGAGATTTTCGTGCTCGAAAATTTCGTTTGTAATTCGCAACAATTTTTATCTCTTAAATTTTCGACGATAAAAATCTCTGCAAATTGTAGAAATTTAATAAAACTGGAAAAGCCATTAATTTTATATCATTACCAAGATGGTGACCGAGAGTTTTTTCCAAAAATTAATCTCTATAACTTCGTTAAATGCAAGAACCGGTAACATAGGAATCTTTCTGACCATAGCATATCCTCTCAGTTATAGATTATTTTCTTTAAATTTGGTAAATTGTAAATTAGTAAAAAGATAGACAATGATGAAGATAAAAACAAATACTATCGTAAAAATTTTTTGTATACATTAAAATTATGCAAACGATTTTCTGTCGTGAAATAAATTAATCAGTACCAATCTACCAATGCAATAATCAATAATAGATGAATATATATAGATCCTGATAGCCTGTATAATAACGTATTAAAAATTAACTACTATATTAACTAAAAAAGAACAGACTTACTTGAGTAATTATATAATAAATTGTTTATAAAGAATAGATTAAGAGTTATAAAAATTTTATTTTCGAAATGATTATTAAAGCAAGCTTCATATGCGAACCGCAACAAATGTTGTGTCGCTATTGTAGTTTAAAGGGACTCACGTGAGCGGTGAGTCTCGATTCGCCAATATTATTGTACGATCTTATAGTATATACGATTATTCATGTTTGAGGAATTTACAACTTCTTTGTTTCTCTTGAATGTATACCGTATACCGAGTACCGGCTAACGGATACCTGGCTCATGGCCGTTTGGAATATTTATTTTTAATTTTAATTTTTTAGTTATAATTATGAGCACAAAAGCAGCTGATAGCTCAATAGGATGTCCAAGTCTTGTAAGCAACTACCGTACCCCCAGGATTTTGTGGTATCAAACTGATAATGCTGTTTTTATTCGAATTCTTTTAACGGACGTTGATAGGTATAGCATAAAAGTTGAATGCGATAGTTTCAAGTTCAGGTAAACAATTACTTTAAATAAACATAAATTACTATCAGTCATTAGTTTTTTCTATTTAAAAATGTTTAAATATGTTAATACTGCTGATTTTATGATAACAATGAAAGTAATTTGTTTTGTTTAGCTCACTGTTGAATGATGTACATTATTTTGTTGGAATGAAATTATGTGGAACAGTGGTTGCAGAAAAGACATCTCATCAAAATCTTGGCAGAGAGATAAAAGTTTGCTTAATAAAAGCACACAAATGTAAATAAAATCAATTGTTTAATACTTATTAAAATATTTAATGTATTACTTACTTATAGTTTATACTTAATTTCAGGGACAGACTGGCCTAGATTACAATTAAGTAAAGATAAAAGTCCATTTATAACTGTTGATCCTGATCATATTATTAAAAAACGATGGGATGATCCTTCTGCTAATTTAGATGGTACTGTGTAATTAAATATCCATTGTATTAAATTTTGTGTGATTGTATTGGTTTAACTAATATAAAATTATTATACATTTTATTTTAGACAGAGAAAGTTTTACTGAATACAAAAAACGAATGAATATTACAAATATTATGCCTCCACAGTCATCATCATCAGCTGGATCTGATTCTGATGATGAAAGGATGATTGGTTACGACTAATCTATACTTCTAGTTTATAAGTAAACCAAAAAATATTAGAAAATAAGAAGTTGGTTTTTATAATGATTTAGCATATTTGATACATTAACTTTTTATTTTTATACAAAATAAAATAAATCATTGTTATAGTAGTAGTAACTTTATTTTAACTTTGAATTTTACATATTTTCATATACAAATGTATTATTCCTTAGCCTATTTCCTTCTGGTCGCCGTCCATAGTTTATCTTCTCTCTCTATTCTATATACTTCATTTTCCTATTAGCCTATTCTCGCTCTATTTCATTTCTCTTTTTCTTTTCCTATCTATCCTACTGTCTATCTTATCCTATTTTCTTTCTATTGTCTTTAATCAACTCCTCTCTCTTCTTTGTTCTTCTCTGACTTCTTTCTTTCCTTCCTTCTATCTCGATTTGGGCTGTTATATACCTTCCTTCTCTATGTCCCTCTTCTCTCTCCCTCCTCCAATTTTTTCCTTTCTTTATCTACCTTTTTCTGCTTTTTTACCTTTCATCTCTCTTATTCCTCCCTTCTCTTTTCTTCTATTTTCTTTTCTTGCTCTGTTTTATTTTTCTAGCTCTTCTTCTCGATGCCTCTTCCATTCCCTTATCTTTTATTAGGTTTTTAACCCAGTCTAGCGCTTTTGCCTCCATTTCCAAATTTTTTAACTTGTTTTCGTGAAAAACACGCCATATTTTTTTGCAGGAGTATTTTAACAAAAAATCGGTATCACCATTTGAAAGAACAGTTTAGTTGAAAAAAAGCCTTAAAAAAGATTTTGAAAATTCTGGGTCTTGGTCGTTAATGGGTTAATTGAAACTTTGTAAACTTACTACTATAGATAAACACATGGTTTTTTTTTTTGGTTAGTTAATTCTCAATTTCAGATGACAACATATCAATTTAAAAAAATAGTTGTATCGAAGCTGCTGTATATTGCTAATATGTTCCGTGAAATATCTTAGCAAGATATACAAAATTTCAGTGATTAATTATTCAAACTTAATTATTTATTATGCACTATTTATGAGCTTCTAGTATATTTTTATGTTTACACAATGATTCTTCGCAAACAAATTACTAGTGTTGTACAAATTCAGAATTAATTTTTTTTTTTTAATATTTGTGATCAGTGATGAAATTTTTGTATAATCTTTCAAAGAAATCTAAATGGTATTAATTATTTATTTTTTATCAATTAATCATTAAGTTATTTATATGTCTTATTAACTTATTGTTAATAATATTACTGAAATGTTTCTAAAATATTTCAAGAAATATTTCAAATTTATATGCCCCAGCGTACATAACAAACAGTAATATTCAGAATCTTAATCTGTAATATTACAGAAGTATTACAGAAATATTTCATGGTATGTGGGATACTAAAATATGTGATTACAATTAATAGTAATAATGTCATGATAAGATAATATTTGACAAAAACGAAAGAAAGTCCAAAATGCTAATCAAATATCATAATAATAGGTAAATATTAAACCTGGTTACATCATTTTAATAAAAAAATAATTTTCAGTAATGTTTTAACATATAGTCAATACATCTCAAATTTTACATTAGAATTAAATATAAGTATAAACATTTCATATTAATTAAAAAATATTTATTAATGAATTGGGAGTCAGGAAAAAGACAACAATTTATTATGCACAAGTATTAGGAACAAGGCAAATTTTTTATTATCATTCAATTGAATTTAATATAGAATATGTATAAAATTCTAGGTATCTACATAAGATCACAATATTTAGGTTGAGAGACTTGTGCAAACATTTCATGCAACACTAAATTAATTATAAATAAAAATAAATAGTGTGAGTACACATTTGTCACCTACCAGAATTGGTGAAGTCATATCATTGAATCAAGTATTGTAATAATTATAATTTAAATAGCATGACACTTTCAAATTTAAAAAATTATATCAAAATTACTACTTAGATCTATAAAATAGACTTAGTTAAAAAAAATTATTTAACACATTAAAATCTTGCATTGTGGCAACATGTGTGACGGAATGTATTGTAATATCTATTTTTTTAGATGCACAGCACCATATAAGCTATTATTAATTAAATTTTTAAGAAATTGAATGGAATTGATAAAGTAATTATTACATTTAATAAATACATTAATCAACTGTACATATGTATAAAGTGAATGTACAAAAATTCAAAGTAATATATTAAAACAAATATACATAATTATTATGCTATTAAAAGAAATGCATTGCTTTTTTGTTCTTACAATTTCCAGTATTCAATGTTTGCATATAAAGTTATTAAATATATATGTATAAGTTATCATTAGCTTAACGAATATTGTGTTACAGTAATTATGGAATTTGGCAAAAGTTCCATTATAACTTTTATAAGAACACAATTTAATCAGATAGCAAATCGTTTGTGTTATAGTCATAACTATCTCAGCTAATGGGACAGTTACTTGTTAAATGCATAATTCTTTTTATAACAATTCATTTGTTATTTACAAGTATAAATATCCTAACAACCTTCCAGAGCAAGTCTTTGATTTATATTTTCTACACGAATCTTCATTTCCCTGAGTATATCTTCGGCAAGATTATCTACGTTTGTATATCTAACTTTGAAAAAATTAAATATATCGACTAAAAACTCATTTACTTGTTCTCTAAAATAGAAGCAACTAGATCGTAAACTACTTTCTGGGCCTAAAAAGCCCCAAACTAAAACCGGTGTAACTTGTTCCGAAATCGAATAAAAATGAGCCATAAAACCCTTTGGATGCTTGAGCATTTGTCTTTTACCCATTAGTACTGACCATACAGCAGTGCCAATTGCCTGAAAATAAAAAGAAAATTTTCAATTTCTCTAATAATTTCGTTAATAATGACAAACATTTGTAATATATACGTATATGATTAATATGAAGAATGTACTTTATCAATAAATTATTGAACAGCTTTTACAAAAAGTGAGATTTCCAAAAGTGAATCAGAAAATCATACCGTTTCTCGAAAGCTTGCAGAAATCCATCGGTTCTGAAGAATAGCTTTGATAGAAGACGGCGGCTTCTCAACTTCTTCAAATGCATCTAATAAAATGAAGTCAATTACTACATCATAAAAATTTATACATCTGACTCCCCTCATGCTCAGTTCCTCTTGCATGACCGGAATACAGGAGTCTTCGCTGAGAAATTCAAGCATGCGTTCGTAATGCATTAAATAATCTTTTGGATCCTAAAACATGAATGATAATACAATTATTCAACAAACCTTCCGATGAATAACTTATAAGCAGTTTTGGAAGAAATTGTTACTTACTCTATCAGCAAATATGATCAAGTCGCTTATAAGCTGTCGTCCAACATCAGCAATCCATGTGGCTGCTGTAGGAAGGCTAAACAAACGCGTATACGCTTGTCGCAGGCAGTGTACTTTGGCTAAATATTCCACGTCTGAGCCACATTTCACCAATTCTGTATGCAACCGCCTAAAAGTTATGAAGTTATTAATTCACTATTAATAAGGAAGTTATAGGCAAATCCAACAGGATTAAAAATTATGTTAAATGATCGCATACGTACTTTTCAGTACCGGCTCTGTTCATTCTGGAAAACAAAACGGGGAAGAAATGTTTTTAAAAATAAAAGAAACATTGCACTTTAAAAAATAATTGTACCATCAATAATATACGACTATTATGTTGTTCAACTTTTGACTTCTAGGAAACTTTAAATTTTAAGTTTTTAAGCGATATGCTATTTCCTTAAGAGATACATAAATTCTAATAGAGTTTAAATGATGAAAAAATTAATACTTTAACCTTAATAATCCTATTTTCAAAAATGACAGAATATAGAAACGAGTAATATTTTATATGGAGAATAGATTGAAAAATTTTTTCAGTGATTAAAAACCAGTTTTTGTTTTTTCTTACATAGAAAAAAATATCTTACAAAAATGAGCAAAAAGTTAAATTTTGGTGGTGTTTCAACAATTTTAAAAACATGGATTATGTGTTCTTTAGAACTTTTATTCGTATGCCTCGTGTCAAAATGTTAAATGAGATCGCATTTCTTAAAATTTCATTATTTAAGTCAATATTCATTTCTTTACCGCAAGTAAACTACTTTGAAAAATTTTCAATATAATTTAAATCTAATCACGAGATTTTAAATTTTCTTCGCGTTGCTTTTTTAGGAAACAGAATACAAATAAATAAATAGAATTTTAAAATTCCAAATTTAAAGTTACCTATTTTTAGACTTGACTCGTTTTGATTTCACTCAATGTAACTTCGAATTAAAAACAAATCACATTTTTGCCTGTTTTGTACTCTTATTATACATTATTAGAGAAAATTAATTTGATACAAATTTTAAAGTGCAGTTTAAGCAAAAAATAAAATACAGGAATGTGCATTTAATTATTAAGTCAAAGCTACTTTAATAAAGGGTAAAAGCATATTGATTTAAGTAATTTACATGACAAAATAGCAAACTTCAAAGTTCAATCTACAAAATTGTGCAGGATACTACTTTATCGACTTAATAAATAGTCGATACGTGGCGCTATCTACTGACAATTTTAACCAGCAAACCCAGAAAGACAATAAGTAAAATACAGAAAAAAATATAATAAACCTATTATGTATAATAATAAAACATTAAGCTTTCGATCAGACTGAGCAAAGTTTTAAATTTTAGATCTTGTGTAAAATATTATTATACATATTACGAAAATAAAATTGTCTATATTAAATACATGTAGATATTGTTTAAAAACTTTGAAAAAGAGCAATGCTTAAATATTTTTATTTATAAAGAAGAATAATAAATTAATTTTAAAAAGTAACTTATATTGAAGCCTTAAAGTATTTTTTTTTAATTTATAGCAGTTATTTATTACCTGCATGGAATTCCTTTATCCTCGTGTTGTTTTAATGCCTCATGGTATAACTTTTGTTGTTCAAAATGCGGGAAAAATTCCGAAAATTCTTCAAATTCGCGCAAGTCCGCAACCTGTAAATAATTATATATTTAAGATTCTTTTGTAATAGGGAAATAAATTTTTAATATTTAGAATCAATTTATACGCGAAGAGAAATTTTCATATAAAAAATTTATTATAATACTGCAGGTTAGTACAGTTATATAATAGTTGTTATAAATTATATCGAGGTGTAGAAGTGTAATGTGTAAATTTACCAAAATTGTAGTAATTTTATGATTTTTATGATTTTTATGATTTTTATGATTTTTACAATTTTTACAATTGGCAATTTGCAATTTGCAGTTGAGTTTTAAAAGCTGTTTAAAGTGAACATATCATATAAACCATGTACATATTATATTTGAGTAAAACTTACACCATCTTTTGCAGACGCATAAGATTCTGGCGAAGACGCAGGATCATGTTTATCTCTACTCATTGATAATCTGGTTCCCACAGTAGAAACCTTTTGACTATCCTCGTCGTCGGATCCATTCTTGAATAGTACTGAATGCTGAAAATATGCATTATTGTAAAACTTATTTAGAATCTTAATAAGAAAGTTAATAGAATGGGGTATTTAAACAAAGTCATTAACATTATTATTTCATTTTATGGAATGTTACAAATATTTTTTACTTTTACTAAATTAATTTAAATTTTAGACGTGCATTATAAGCTATAAGTACGGTAATTGAATATTAACAGTACAACAATTATGTGAATCTGCAGAAATCTTAATTTTGTTATGTATAGATAACATAAATGTTTTCTTCGAAGATCGAATAAGGATAACCTCGGATAATGCAATAACATTAATTAAACATCTTATGAAATACTTGTATGCGCATCAAGTAGATTGTGTCGGATATGACAAGG
>UELU01100320.1:0-10139 GCA_900490025.1 Megastigmus dorsalis | reverse complement strand
TGTTATACCATCATACATACCATTAGTTGAGAAACACAAGAATAATAGTTACGGTTATGCTGAACGTTACTGGCAATTATTAAGGAGAGGTAGATATGTAGAGTTCAATTTAATTTACGATAGAGGAACGAAGTTTGGGCTCTACACCTCTGATGCTCAATATGAGAATATCTTGATGTCTTTGCCCTTAATTGCTAGATGGGAATACTTACATGAACCCAAAGTGGATTCAAAGGGAGGTAGACTTATTGAGGTACTGAAGGACCCAAAAGATTGGCTTGAAGTTAGAGCATAAATTTGTAAGTATATATAATTGAATTGTTTATCATAGTATCCATTCAATTGATTAATGTTAAGTCTTCAAAATATTATTTTTAACATTGCTGCAGGAGTTGCAGTAACAGTACTTCTGGTAATATGGTGTACGCTGCACAACCAGAATTGAATATTAAGTAATTTATGGTAGCACCAATTACAAGTTTAGACGATTTGAAAAAGAATCCAAGCGATATGAAAACAAATATGGAGCTTATTATAATGAAAATTCAAACAGATTTCGTTAAATCTTTGGAGTCTCTTGATGAAAATGGTACTAAGTTTATAGTCGATAGGTGGACAAGGAAAGAAGGTGATGGTGGTATCACTTGTGTTCTACAAGATGGCACAGTTTCTATGATGGATTTTGAAAGCGTATTTTTGAATCAGAACTTATTTATTTATTAAATTTTAAACAGGCTTTTTACAATCACTCAGTATCTCTAAGTATCAGCTCAAAGTTAATGCGTCTATACATTTTTGTTTATATTCCCTTTTCATTTCTCTTCTTATTTAGACTTGAGTGTTTGTGTACTTCGTTATATTCTCGCAAATTGTTGCAAATTGTAATTTGATATTTTATGCTATGTGCTAGATGTAATGCTATTTAATAATAAAATTAAAACGAAGAATTCTTATTGATTTCTTTTTGACAACTTTAAATATCATAGATTCAAACATAAAAGAAATCTTTTAGATTACTTTATAAATACATAAACCATAACTTCCAATTATTCAATTCTGATTCTTCGAAGAAAGAATATTTTATGAATACTTTCTGAACTCTCGCTAAGAGGACATTCGCAAACGGATTAAATGTTCATAAAGAATTCTTCTTTAATACTTTTTGAATTCTTTGTGAATAAAGAATTGAAAAAGAATTCTTTCGGAATACTTGTTGTCAAAAAAGAATTCAAAAGAATTCTTTATGAATTAAAAAAAAATTATTTTCGCTTATTGGGTACTTACTTTAAAAAGAATAAACTAAAATTTATATTTAGTATAATTGGTTCAGACTACAGAAAATTCAGAGAATGAATTATTGACCTGCATGGTAACTTGAGAATCACTTGAGACTTACTTGAGAATTTGGTATTATTATTACTTGAGAATCACTTAAGATTTCAGTTGATTCTCACCTGAGTTTTTTCAGTAGGGATGTTATAACATGTCAAACTTTCGACTAATATTCACAACGTCGCGAGAGGAGAAATACCCACTAAACATAAGAAAGTACCTCTTCACCTCGCATAGTGCGCTTCTAATCCAGAGTTTGATTTAGACTCAGATTTCCTTTCGGGATGCTTCACTTTTCTTGTTTCAAATCTATAGTTTAACGACAATTTATCTTTCCCCCTCGTTTTGGTTTTCACCTAAATTTCGGAAGGCTCTCCCCAACGACTAATTTGTAAGTAATTAGTCATTACACAGCTACCCTCCGGAGTGTGCACACTTATGTACTTTTGTGCCCCACCTACTGTTTTAAATTTAATTATATAATAATTTTTAGTTATATAATGAGCGAGGATAGTGGAGGTGTGGAAGAGACTCAGTGATTTTTGCGCGATTTTAAGTTTTTGTGATATTTTTTATAGAAATGAATTTTAAAATAGTATATTAATTTTTCGCGTAAATTTTGTTTTCATTCATCCTTCGAAACACTCGTCCCTTTGTATATTAATATGGTTTGATTTCGATTGTGTATACGAGACAATATTTTATTGATCGTTTAATACATCGACGTTTCGGTGACTATTTTGCCGCACTTTTCAAGTCTACATCAGTACAATTTATAACTATTATACATATTGGTATACGTTTACACACTATCTTACATATATTTTTTATTTTAATGAATTTACCTTAATATTTACATCAATGCTCGTCAGATCTGTACATTGTTACCAAATTGATAAACGTCAACCGTCTCTATTTATAAATCAAAACAACAAAAAAAATGAACCAATAAAATTAAAAAATCAGTCTTATATAGATATCACAACATCGAGCAGTTATCGATGTGCTGACTAGAATCCAAATTTAAAACCAATACTTTAATTTTCGCCATTTATCAACTATAATAGTAATTAATAATTGATATGTGTCAATATTATCAATATCTTAATTATCTTCATTCAATCGATTCACTTATATTTAAATTAGCTGTATAAGAGAACACAAGTTAAGAGACCATTACCTATGATTTTTTTACCCTACATTTGATTCTATTAAGCAGTGGGCCTTAAGATCTATGCAGATTTCTAGTGTCTTCTTTTTTATTAATTGGATTCTACTGCATGTATATGTTAAGCATTTCTAATAAGATTCTTCTATACCAGTTAGTTTCTTTATCTAGTATTTTCACATTTTCAAAATCAAATATCTGATTTTGTGTTTCCATATGTTTATTTATTACTAAAGTTGTATCTTGTTTGTGACTATTTTTTTCATGTTCATTAATGCGGATTAAAACTTTTCTCTTTGTTTCACCAATATAGCTGGCATCGCAATCTTTGCATTGTATTTTATAAACTACGTTGTTCTGTTCATTCTTATCAGTCTTATCCTTGCCCCTTTTTATAATATTACTCAAATTGTAAAATATTTTTGGTACTATCTGTATGAAATGTCTTTTCAGCTTTCTTTGAGATGTTTTCATATAGTTTATTCACATATGGGATTCTCATTCTAATGAGCGTGCGTTGTCTTACTCGATTGTTGTTTGCATCTGTTATTTTTGACTGTTCTTCATCGTCAGAGTGTTTAGAATATATTCTTTTCTTTGTATTAAACTCTATAAATTTCTTTGGATAATTATTATTTTTCAAATATTGCTTTACAAGTGTAGTGTTCTTTTTGTGAAACTGTTTATCAGCCAATAACACTGCTTTATCGACTAAAGAATAAACCACACCTTTCTTATGTGATACTGGATAACTATAATTAAAATTAAGAAATCGACCGAAAAAGGTAGATTAATGGTACCAATCTGTAATAAGTTTATCTTTTTGTTTAATAATTTTTAACACCAAAAAGTTAAGTACGTTATCTTTTTCAAGTTCATGTGTAAACTTCAATCTATCATCATATGAATTAAAAACATCTAACATATAGTTAATTTTATTTTTTGGAATTATTGTAAATATATCATCAACGCATCTAACACAAAAAAAACGGTCTAAAATCCAATCTACCTATACAGTCCTGTTCAAGATCATCCATCACCATATCCGCAAATGCAGGAGATACAGGTGAACCCATTGGTGTACCATATGCTTGTGAATAGTATTTATTATTAAATTTGAAGACTATATTATTCATTAGAAATTCTATGGCCTCCATAAAGTCAACTAAAGGAATATTATAATTTTTCATGATATGAATATATCTGTCTTCAACAGATTTAAATACCAATTCTTTACTTATATTGGTAAATAATGAAACTGCATCCACACTGACTAAACAATGGTCTTCCGGAATTTTGTTTTGATTGATTTTTTCTATTAAGTCGCTGTTTTTTATATAACATTTTGGTTTAGGAATTGAATTTGTACGAATTTTATCTATGATTTTTGCAAATTGAAAAGTTAGAGACCCAGTATACGAGACTATTGGTCTTAATAGTGCATCTATTTTGTGTATTTTTGGTAATCCATATATCTTTGGCAAATCAGTGTCCGTTTGAGTCATTGCATTATTGTGCAGTTTCTTATAAAAATAATTACTGTCATTCCATTTATTCATTATATTTTTCGTACTACTCTGCAATTTTTTTAAAGGATTCTTCTTCACAAGTTTATAAATATTACTATCCGACAACAACAATTCCATTTTTTCATTATAATTCTTGTAATCCATAGCTACTGTGACATTACCTTTATCCAGTATAGTAATCAGCATATCATTATTCTTTATAAATTCTTCTGCCCTCCCCAACCTCTCTGAAAAAATTCTATCGGAATATTTAATGTGTCTCGGATTCTTTATATGACTATTCATGAAATCTACTATACTAGTTCTAATTTCATTTTTTATATTTTCATCTAGCTCACATTGTGCTAAACTGCCTTCGATATTTTTTATAATTTCAAAAATTGATTTTTTATTTAATGAATTACTATGATTAAATTTATGGCCAAGTGCAAAAACATTAATTAAGTCAGTGGGGATTTGAATAGACCCGAGATTCACAAACAATTTGCTATCGACATTTGTATTTGCATTGGAATCATTGATCATCGGAAATTTCTCACTTATGTTATTCTTTTTACAATATTCGCTTTCTATATTGTTAATCTTTTTGACGTGCATTAAATTAAATTTCTCTAACATTTTTTCATTGAACTGACACTGCATATAAATAAAAGGTTCTAGAATTTCTTCTGGCAATTTAGACTTAAGTAGAACTAAAATTTCAGAAGCCTTATTTTTATAAAACGAGTCATGTAAAAATAAATCTTCTATTTCCACCTTCATTATCATGCATTTAAACTTATAAATATACTTGTTAAATTTTCTATTGCCAGTTTTACTATAAAATAATAGGTTTTTAAGATTTTTTCTAACATTACAAATGAGTTTAGGAAAAATATATAGTCATATAAAGAATCCGAGACACATTAAATATTCCGATAGAATTTTTGCAGAGAGGTTGGGGAGGGCAGAAGAATTTATAAAGAATAATGATATGCTGATTACTATGGCGGATAAAGGTAATGTCACAGTAGCTATGGATTACAAGAATTGTAATGAAAAAATGGCATTGTTGTTGTCGGATAGTAATACTTATAAACTTGTGAAGAAGAATCCTTTAAAAAAATAGTAGTACGAAAAATATAATGAATAAATGGAATGACAGTAATTATTTTTAAAAGAAACTGCACAATAATGCAATGACTCAAACGGACCCTGATTTACCAAAGATATATGGGTTACCAAAAATCCACAAAATAGATGCACCATTAAGACCAATAGTCTCATATACTGGGTCTCCAACTTTTCAATTTGCAAAAATCATAGATAAAATTCTTACAAATTCAATTTCTAAACCAAAATCTTATATAAAAGCAGCTTAGACTTAATAGAAAAAATCAATCCAATCAAAATCCCGGAAGACCATTGTTTAGTCAGTGTGGATGCAGCTTCATTATTTACCAATATAAGTAAAGAACTGGTATTTAAATCTGTTGAAGAAAGATATATGCATATGATGAAAAATAATAATATTCCTTTAGTTGACTTCATGGAGGCCATAGAATTTCTTGTGAATAATACTGTCTTCACATTTAATAATAAAAACTATTCACAAGCATATGGTACACCAATGGGTTCACCTGTATCTCCTGCATTTACGGATATGGTGATGGATGATCTTGAACAGGACTGTATAGGTAGATTGGATTTTGGACCGTTTTTTTTTGTGTTTGATACGTTGACGATATATTTACAATAATTCCAAAAAATAAAATTAACTATATGTTAGATGTTTTCAATTCATATGATGATAGATTGAAGTTTACACATGAACTTGAAAAAGATAACGTACTTAACTTTTTGGTGTTAAAAATTATTAAACAAAAAGATAAACTTATTACAGATTGGTACCATTAATCTACCTTTTTCGGTCGCGGTGTATCCTGGGACTTGCCGCGCGCGGTGAGTGGAGATTGGTCTCACGCGGCAGCGCCACCGTGTACGCTTGCTGGCGGGAGCCAGATTCTTTCAAACCGTCGACGAAACGAGGCGAGCTTTGAGAAAACTTCTTTTGGTCTTCCCTGTATTAATCGTGTTATCGTAGTTATCGTGTGTGTTTTATCGTTTTTGGCGAGTAGATTCACGCTTTTCTCGCGTTACTATAATCGCTTCGGTAATATCGGAACTCGTGGTCGCGTGCGTCATACGTGGGTATGTGTGTGTGTGATTGCTAGTGAGCCTCGAGGCAAAGAATTGTGTAGATTGTGGGGACGGTGTCCACGTGCGCTTCGTCGACGTAACCCGTCCAGGGCGAGCGGAGCTCACGGCAACTTACCTTTTTGCCCGTCACCACAGCATTGGTTTCCCCGAGACGTCGGGACGTGCTTGGTGGCGGTTGAGGGTCATTTTTCTGCGCTCCCCATTCCCGGCTCACCTCATTGGACTGAGGGTGACGCCGCGGACATCTGTACTGGCGTTCAGCTTAGCGTCCTCTTGATATTTATATGAACGGCGTGCGTTCCGCCCTGTGTTTGTATAATTCCGTTGCGTTGCGTAATGGTATAATCTCGTCACGTTAGCAACATCCGTCTTTGTAAAAATATTGTTTTTATTAATAAATAATTATCTACGCTTGTTTCGGCTTTTCCCTCCATTCCGTGAGGGTTTTTACGCCGAAGCAAGTGTCCTTTTTGTTTGCCGTGAAACAGTGTGTTTTCTTTGAAATCCTCCCACTCACTCATCCTTTTTATTCGCCTCCTTCCTTTTTTATTTAATTAATAATATTAAAATTCAATAACAAATCTAAAATATTCCTTTTTATTTCCCGGTCTCAGGTTTCGGCTGAAGCACCGACTTTCAGGTGTGGCCCATTTATATTCAATATTCGTTCTGACCATTAGTTTAACAATAATAAAACCCGAACCACTATCGTTGGTAGGTAAGGAGCTTTATTTATTAAACTTTGGTTACAAACTGTATATTAACAATCTATCCTTATAAATAACCCTGCCAGTTCGCAGTTGCTAAACGGTCCGGATTTATTTAAAGGTAGATAACACAGGCACACAAAAAAAGTGATCAGTCCCAGAGACTAGACCTATCATTTCTTATGTATTTTGACGCGCTAAACCGAATCCGAGCGCAGAATTGCTTCAGGACCCTTCATTTATTTTTTAAATCGAGAAAAACCACCCAGAAAATCAGAAAATCGATCCTTGTGGGAGCTTGCAGTAGGTAAGGGTTCGGTGAAAAAGCTTAGAGTACCTGAAAATGACTACAAATGTTATTTTGTATGTACTTTGACGCGCTGAAACCAAAACTGAAGTTTATTTTACTTGTACGCTCTTTAAATTTTGAAAATCTGGTGGAAAACCTAGAAAAATCGCTGAAAATTGTGAGGCTTCGCACTGGAAAGCTTGGGTTAATCAGACAATAAATATTTTTGTGAGTGTATCTAACATGGTTTTTGCATCTTTTGACGCGCTGAAACCGAATTAACGGTCTATTTTATTTGTACGCCTTTAAAATTTTGAAAAAATGGTGAAAAATTGTAAAAAATGCTATAAAAATCGTTAATAAACATTAAATTTTGCGTGGAAGAGCGAAGTATTTTGCAATTGTATTATACATGATTTTTGTGCATTTCAATGCATCTAATCTGACTCGGGTTCCAAAATCTCTGCAGAGACATTTATTTTTTTACGCCCGAAAGGTTACAACATCGAAGGCTACACAATTTTCTTACACTTTCTTTCGTTTATAACGAACTTTGCGGTCTTCAAACGACCTATGCAGCGGATTTTTCTTTCTTTTTGTTCCCCTCGGCTTGGTTTTTCTTTTCAGCATCCAACAAAATCTGCCGAAATATTAACATACCACTTTCCTTGGTAAAGACGTTCCATTTCCTTGATGTCTTGGTCAAATCGTTCTCCCTGTTCTTCGCTATAATCTCTAAAGTTCTCTGGAAAATAGTCCAGATGCGAGTGTAGGAAATGCAATTTCAAGTTCATCCAGCAGCCTATTCGCTTGTAACTTTCCAACATTTCCTTAACAATATTCTGGTAATCCTCACTATTCTGATTAACCAAAAAGTTCTGAGCAACTTTTTTAAAACCTAGCCATGCTGCTTTTTCATTGTTGGTCATTTTTGTAACGAACGTATCATCGTTAAACATGGTTCGGATTTGAGGACCGTCAAAAATGCCTTCTTTTAGTTTAGCATTGTTTTTTCCGGAAACTTTTCTGCTAAGTATTGAAAGCAGTCACCATCTTTGTTCAAAGCTTTAACGTACTATTTCGTGAGACCTAATTTAATGTGAAGGGGTGGAAGCAGAATAACTGATGAATCAACTAAATGTACGCGAATGATTTTCTCCGATCAAGGATCAAAGCCTGTTCTTTCCGGCCATGCTGCTGTACGTAGTGACTATCTCTCGCTCTACTATTCCATAGATATAAGAAACATGGATATCTTGTAAAACCTGACTGCTGTCCAAGAAGCATGGTTATAATCTTAAGATCACCGCAAACTTTCCACTTATGTTCTGCATATTTTAATTTTTCCAAAACTATTTCTAAGTTCTCATATGTTTCATTTGGTTTAGTCGAATGAGCAATTGGAAAAGGTGCAAACGTATTGCCATTACGGAGAAGAACAGCTGTTAGACTACATTTGGAAGAGTCAATAAACAGTCTCTACTCTTCAGCTTTGTAGCAATTAGGCTTTAATTCATTTATAACTCCTTTCACATCCATAGAATATGTCATTGAGAGCTCTGTATCTGTAGCATAAAATTTTTGAAATTCCTTTTCTCTGTTTCGATAAATACAAGATTGGTTCCTTTTGACAACAAGTTCTTTTTTTCAAAACTGAAGTTAGATACTCAGCTCCATCTTTTGGTAATCCTAAATTTCTTATGAGGTCATTCAACTCTTTCTGATAGAACGTTTCCATGGACTTCCTCATGCCAGCTGGAACGTGCTTATCTTCATTTTCGCTTGAACTATCCTCAGTGGAACTCCCACCAATTTCCATTTCCTCTTCAACCAACGAGTTGCCAATGTGCATAAGTTTGTCGCCATTTCAGTAACATTTTCAGAAGAAACTGGTGTCTTCACAGAAGAAAGATTTGCATATTTAATTGTACTTTTAGTCCATGAGGAATGGCCACCTGTGTTTGTCATACAGAAATAGCAGTCATCTTTAGATTTTGGCCAGACTGGCTCGAAAATGGAATGCCGCTACCAAGGAAAGTGGGATGTTAATATGATAGCCGATTTTTGTTGGATGCTCAAAAGAGAAACGAAGCCGAGGGGAACAAAAAGAAAGAAAAATCCGCTGCATAGGTCGTTTGAAGACAGCAGTGTTCGTTACAAACGAAAGAAAGTGTAAGCAAATTGTGTAGCCTTCGATGTTGTAACCTTTTTTTCTAAAACGCTAATGTTGTAAAATTGGAAAAACTAAAGGTGAGTTTTTGCTTAAAATACCCTAACGCTAAGTGATATTCCGACTTCAGTTTGTTTTTTTTTTGGGCGTAAAAAAATAAAGGTCTTTGGAGAGATTTTGGAATCTGAGTCAGATTAAATGCACTAAAATACACAAAAATCATATATAATACAATTGCAAAAAAAAAAATATTGCTAAAATACTTCGCTCTTGTACGCAAAATTTAATGTTTTTTAATGATTTTTTAGCATTTTTTACGATTTTTCACCATTTTTTCAAAATTTTAAGGGCGTACGAGTAAAATAGACCGTGAATTCGGTTTCAAAATACACAAAAATCATGTATGATACACTCACAAAAAATTTCATTGCCTGATTGACCCAAGCTTTTCAGTGCGAAGCCTCACAATTTTCAGCGATCTTTCTAGGTTTTCCACCATATTTTCTGTTTTGTGTTGCGGTAAATAATTTCAACACCGTGTTGTGTACATTTCAAATACTATTTATTTTAAAGTATAATAAGTAACAATAAGTAAAAATAGAGGTTAGTGAATATAAAAATGACTACATGACAAGTCGGTCTGAACGCTGCGGAGTAGCGTCGGAGAATGTTCTGTCCGTGCGTCCGGATGAGGATGCACGGCCACAGAAGTGCATAGCGGCGTCGCCGCCGAACGGCAAAAAGG
>UELU01100302.1:0-13485 GCA_900490025.1 Megastigmus dorsalis | reverse complement strand
GTACAGAACGGAGCAGGAAGAATACCAGGCCAACGACGATGACAGTGAAGGTGTCCGAAGGGCAGACCTATGCCAGCGTCCTCGGCAAAATACGCAAGGAGATCAACCCAGATAGCTGCAACACGAGGGTTCTGGGTGCAATGCACACAGAGAGGGGCGACGTGTTGCTCAGGCTGGCGAGGAACTCCGACCGAGGGGCCTTCGCGGCCAATTTAGAGAAAACGGTGGCCGGCATCGGCACGGTTAGGGCGGACGGGGGTAAGGTCATCCTGGAATTCAGGGACCTTGACTCCCCAACCGAAGTGGGCGAGGTGGAGCAGGCCCTCGACAGGACGCTTGGCTCAACAGTACGGGAGAGGACGGTCAGGGTGATGGGACCTAATAGAAGAGGACTTAAGTTGGCGACGGCGACGCTGGAGATAATCAAGGCGGATACGCTCCTCGCAGCGGGTCACATCCGTATCGGGATGATGAACTGCCGCATACGAAGGCGTACAAACGTGGTGCGATGTTTTAGGTGCCTTGGGTACGGGCACCTCTGCAGGGAGTGTAAAGGAGCGGACCGATCTGCCCA
This sequence comes from Megastigmus dorsalis, assembly GCA_900490025.1. Lineage (NCBI taxonomy): Eukaryota > Metazoa > Arthropoda > Insecta > Hymenoptera > Megastigmidae > Megastigmus > Megastigmus dorsalis. Next base: position 12,911 of record UELU01100302.1, on the reverse strand, counting down.
CTGCTACAAGTGCGGCGAGCCCGACCACCACAGGGAGGCCTGCAGGAAGGACCCGCACTGCTTCTTGTCCAAAGAAGCAGGGGACGCGGGCCCAGACTGCAGACATGCCGCTGGGGCCGGAGACTGCAAAGTCTTCAGGCGAGCGCTGCAGGAGGCGAAGAGAAAACCGAGGTGAAGGTAAACCTGCCTCGGAGGAGAACGAGAAGCCCGGATGGGTGAAGATACAGAGGACGATATGACTAAACAGACACGACAGACACGTAGGACATAGACACGCCGGCCGGCCCGAAGTAATGTGCACAACAGTCCCGGGTCGGTTTGGTGAAGAGGGTGGATTTTACAGTTGCTTGCTCCTCGGCTGATTTATCAACCGCGGATCAAGGAACTGGGGTTGGGTTTAGCTGGCCGAACGCTGACGGATGTCTCGTACGTGATGGGTCCCACCCATTCCGGCTCTGACTGACGGCAGCTTTCTGGCCTGCTCACGGGCGGGTGACGGCCCCGAACTCGATGTCTCTGACTTCGGGAGCGGGATCTGGAGCCTGTCTATGGTCGCGAAGCAATTTTCCCCTTTTTAACCACCATAAAAAAAAAAAAATGTAAAATTCAGTAATTCTGAATTATATAGTATACGTAAATTTTTACAACTAATCTCATTATTTTATTGAGAAAGCTTTGATTTTAAGCTTTAATTTAATTTTTTAGTCGACTTTGTACGATTTTTTGAAACCAAGATATCGACGGTTGAATATTTGATAATCTTAAAATACGAACCTGTAAATTCTCATAATGGTGCAAAGAATGAAAATATCAATAGTTTTCAGTTCAAACTACGATATCTTGATATAAAAAAAATCCTACAGTACTGACTAAAAAATTAAATTAATGCTGAAAGGGTAAGTTTTATAGAGAAACTATTTAGATTTATGGTAAAATTTTTTGTTAAATTGTATTGAAACGTATTTATCTTTATTAGTTTAGAGTTTTAATCAATAATTAATAATAATATAGATTGTGGGAATTCATAAGGAGATGAGACTTTAATAAATAAAGAGAATTGAAATTTTGGTTAGACGTACAATATTTGATATGCAAGATAATAAAATCTGCTTTCGATAAAATTTTTGGTATGTAAATATCTCAGGTGACTGAATTCCAACTACATTTTATTAGTAAAAAAGTTGTGCTGATTTATATCATAATATGACTATATTTCACATATATTTTATTATTATTTTTGGGGACTATCTTTTATAAATTGTAACAAGCAATCCTTTATAGTATAAAAAAATATATTCGTACAACTAAAACTACTATTCCAGACGTATTTTTTTACGTAGAATCCGATTCCGGTATTTATTTTGCAAAAAAGCTTGATTTTGCAATTTTGCAAAACTAATGACGAATTCTGCGCATTAAAAAATACCTTAGTCAATATATGCTATACCCGTATTTTTATTCACCTTCGAATGCTCGTTAAAGTTATTCATAGCAATTCAAGCAAAATTAATTATTTAATAATTTGTTAATAACAAGGTGTGGTTTAACAATTGAAATACTATATGGGATGTATTTTTTCCGTAGAATCCGATTTTGTTATTAATTTTGTAAAAAAACTTAATTTTGGAATAATTTGTTTAAACAAGCTGTTTAAACAAATTAATTTTGCAAAACTAATGGCAAATTTGAATTCAGCGATGCCTCGAACCCCATAAATCATATACGGTTTATGTGTACCGTTGCCCAATTCCTTAGGCCTGAAAAAGGGTTAAAAGAAGTATTCAAAAAGAATGCTTTCTTTTTTCTCAAAAAAATAATACCACATATACAATTGCAATGTGTTTAAAATAATGTTTAAGAAATAATTTCTTTTTCGTGCTGAACTCGAGTAGATTCCGCGTCCATGTGATTCCAGACTATTTGTCTTTATGAGCAAAATCAAAATTTTGGTTTGCTAGCTTTTCGGTGCGTAGTGGTTAAGGTTTATGCGTCGTATCCCAAAGATCACCGGTTCGAATTCCAGTGTAAAAAATGTTTTTTTTTTTAAGTGTTTAATTTAAATTAATATAAAAGCGATATAATATAATATTTAGTGTTTGTAAAATAAATAATCTAGACATGAAATGTTTCTGAAATATCCTTCATAAAACATTAAATTATCTTTCTCGAAATTTTAACGACACATTTCTGGAAGGTTCCCTGATAGGTTACTGCTATCTTTCAAGGAATCTTCATATGAGTGATTGTCCCAGATATTCTGAACTTTCGCGGAGATTTCATGAAAGCTTCCTGAAAGGCTGCGAAACTTTCATGCAAGCTTGTAGAAAGTTTTCAACAATCTTTCGTGCTATGTGGGGTGGGAGAGTTTCTCCAATACAGAGTGCAGCGAAAGATGTCAACCACTATCATTATCCTTGACCTTAAATAGCAGTTTCAATTTATTGAAGAAAGAGTTGAATTTAAATAAGAGCTTAATAATTTGTAAAAAAAATCTAATAAGAGAGTTTATCAATTTATAGTAAAAAGAGTTATTAAGAGAATTACCTAAGAAAATAAAAGTGTTATTCGAAGGGTTTGGGTTTAAAGAAAACTAATTACAGAAAATTGAATCTAAAAAAAGAATACTATATACATATATATGTATATAGTAACAGGAGAGAATAAAACTAAAGAGAATATTCAAAATAAACAAAAAAGATTCAAGGAATTATAAAAGCAAAGCGATGAGACGGACTGTATCGATAACCGAATAAAGAGACCCTAACCCAAGTCAAAGAAGGTAAATATGCATTATTTTTATCCCTTTCCTTAACTTACAAAAGAGAGCGATAATGTGGGAACTGTCGCGGGATCGTTCCTGCACCAAGCAGGTGGGCCCATATGGGACGGCACCTCAGCCTGAAATAAACGCGTCGAGGTGTTATAAAATAATACTTGGCATAGGAAAATCTATTGTTACTCTTGTAACAAACGATAACATATTATTTTTTATCATAAAAAGATGTTGCAATAAAAAAGGAAGCGCCACAGGCAAACAATTTTGGGGTCGAAGGTTGTGGGGTTTTAAGGAAGGTGCTAAAGTGCCAAAAATGACCTCATGTACATATGTGATAGGTGTGCGTGTATGTATGGGTGTGTGTATGTGTGTGGGTGAGTGTGGGTGAATGTGAGTTTATTTTATTCTAGACTGATATGTAATAATACAGTTCTAACAGCAGAAAATGATTTTAAAAATATTTTATAAATATTTTTATAAAATACAAAATATTTCTGCAATCATTTCAGGCACATTTTAAAAACATTTTTAAAACATGAAATGTTACATATTACAATATTTATCCAAATTATTTTATAAAAATGTTTTAAAATATTAATATGCAATATTATAATAATGTTTTTAAAATGTTTATTAAATATTTAAAAAAAAAAAATTAACCTAAGAGTTATTTTCTTGTAAAATTTTTATGAACGATAAAATATTTCGTCAATTGTATCAATAACCCTCGTCCACCTTGGATTCAGAATTACATTTCTGAGATGAATCAAGTGCCGCTCATCTTTCAGTAGTGTTCATTATATGCACTCTAAGATGTTTTTCTTAAGAATTGTTCATTGGGTGATTCAATCGCCCACTATACCAAGTACTATTTATTCTTATATACCAACCGAGAACAAAATCTGCGACTTGCAACTTACAAAATATTTCAGACATCTTTTAAATATAATTTTATTTCTTTGCACAACCCAGCGGTAAAACCTGGATTTAATTTGCAGCGACACTAATTGAAAGATTTTGAAAATATTTCAAAATACGGTTAAAATAATTTCATTTGTGTTAACCAATATATTGTAGAAATATTTTTAAAAAGTTTTAGAACTGGTGTAAAAATGTTTTATCCTAATTTTAAAAATAATTATTTGACAAATATTTTAAAATGGTTTATTAAAATTTTTCGAAATATATTATGCAAATATTTTAAACCATTTTTTTTAAATATTATAAAATCTTTCAAAATAGCATTTCAATATTATTTTTTCGACATATTTTCTTGAAAGATATAAAAAATATTTCGATATGTGTAATGGGCAGATCAACCGATCCAACAAATTGAAACCATTTTTAATTCTATTTAAAATAAATTCAAATTTATAGAATCTATATTAATTTGAACTCAAATATTTCCTATTGAGTTATGTAATACGGTAAATAATTATCTCCAATAAATAAATTTTGTCAAATTATGAAAACGACAAATTCAATAAATTAATTCAAGAAAAATATTACATCCCTTAACTCGCTACTATTATAGAAAAATAACGATTCTGTACTCGACGAAATTTGTAAAAGGTGCCAGACAATGAGTGTCGATCGCCGTACCTGAGGTCATCTTCTTCGCTTTGTTCGATGCTTGGCTGAGACCAGTTGACGCGAATAGCCGTTGCACCGAACACTGGCACTTACATTGTGGCCAGAATCGAAGTGTGACAGCTGGCTGACCAGATCCACTTACCCGGGAGAATTTTGCACCGGGGTGTGCTCGTCGTCGCTCGACCCTCTGCTCATGTACTCGCTCTGTGCTGCACGCTCGTCTTTGCAGCTTATCTTGAAGCAGATTGTACGCGGCGTAAACGGAAAATCCAACTCAGTTTGAATGCACGCGGTGCAAGGAAATTTCAAGATGACGATCAGTTCTCAGAAGCTACTATTCTCTCTCGCGGCCAGGCAACAAGTGTCGCTTCCTTTCTGCCTTTGTTTCCACGTTCTTCTTCAATCTTCAAAAAACTATTCATGTTTCTGTCGCTCTGACAGTCAGTCGATCTCTTATCTCGCTCCTTTTGGCCCATCGCGCCGATCATGCCTACTTAATTTATTCGGTGAGATGCTAATTGGTCGACTACCAAATTTTCCTACGTAAGGTATTAAGAAACTGTATAAGTCTTAAGCATTGCACCTTATAAGAGTAGCTATTAGTATAAATTTCTTGTGTTCTATGACGATCGATAATTTCTACTTATTTTGAAACCTTAAAGAACGATAATCATTTTCATATTACATGTGTCCTGTGTTCGCTTTGTCGCTGTCTCTCTGGTTCTCGTGAGCCGTGCAACTTCTGCACCTCGTGCTCTCGTCGCCTAGCGCGTGCGCATCCATGTGTGTGTGCACTGGTTGCGGAATTTCGCAGCAAAGGGGTCGCATCTCATCTTCGTAGCTGGCATCGGCACTCCTTGCTGTCATCCGCGTTTGGCGTGTGCTTTCGCTAAATACTTGTGCTCATTATCATCGTCTTCATCGCTTATATAACGAACTCCGCAGATTGACCCGTCGTCGTCCTTCAGTGTTGCCGTCGGACCTGGGCAAGTGTCGCGTGCGTATTGCATTTCGCCTCTTTCGCTCCCCTCAAAAACAAACGCATTTCCCAATAATTGATAATAATTAATTTATTCGTGGCGGTGATGGAGAGTGTCGTCGTCACGGAGTTATTGTCCTGGCAGTGCCGTTTTTCTAACTTACAATCACGTAGTGCACATGGCGCCGGTTGTGTAGGTTAAAGGTGCAGTGAAAATAAAAACAAATATTCTTGGGAGGACATTACAGGCCTCAGAGTTAGTTACGCGATGCACTTTATCTCTACTTTTAAATCTGTTGAGATATATGAATTCATGCTCTGTCGAGGTGTCGACTAGCCTAAGTACGTATGTATGCGTGTGAGAATAGTAGAACAGACGAACAGCTAGTATGTTACTAAGCAACAAGAAGCAACAAGAAGGATTACAGTGTGCCGCTTCAAGTACGACATACTTTAATCGGTTATTATCATGTTAATCACAATTGTAGTAACTGGATAATACAATATATCACCATTATTGTTAAGTAAAAGAAGTGACTCATAAATTTATTCGCATCCCATTATTATTAAAAAAATCAAATAAATATCTAACAGAGCACATAATTTAATATTTACCGCCGTATATAGAAACACAAGTTAGATCCTATACGGCAAGTCGCGGTACATACGTGTCTCTTAGTTCTTTTCTCTTTTCTATTCGCTGCCTTATCTTTCCACAAGTTTAAAAATAAGTGAACTTGGGGAAAGATACGACATTCCTTTATAAGTATGAATGTATGATAAGTATGTGCTAGCTTCCTTCTGCGGTCTCAGGAGGGGCAGCGACAGCGTTGACAGAGAGAGCGGATGGAGAATCGCTTCTCTGCGCTCTAAAGCAGGAAGGCAGATTACGCGGTACCTTCTGGCATGGAGCAAGCCTCTCCTGTCCTATCTTTCTCGGGTACTTCTTATATCGAGCCAGTGCGGGTATATCTACGATTATAGATGTATATCCTTCGAGCATATATACACCTGGACTAAGCATCTCATGCGGAATAGTGTCTCGAGTGTGCTAGAGAGAGAGAGAGAAACCGTTTTATGAGCATGCTATCTGTCTCACACAAAACGCGGATTGGTCCACACTGGAGAGAGATAGCATGACATAAATCTGTTTCTCTCTCGCTCTCTCTCTCTCTCTCTCTCTCTCTCTTTCTCATTTAACTTGGAAACCGCAGGTCGATTGTATAACGAAAAAAGTCAATAAAGTCCTTTACAGCCTGCGGTTTATAAGGCCTTACGTAGAAGGCTGGTTGAAGCTCTAGTATTACCCTATCTTGATTACTGCACCCTGGTGTGTCTTGACGCGTCCCACGAACATAGAATTAGGCTACAGATACTGAACAACACATGTGTGCGATTTATCTACGGTGTTAGGAGGAATGAGCACATTACCCCCTATAGAAAGCAGTTGGGCTGGTTGCGCGTTGACAGTCGTAGGATGTATTTTGCCGCCTTTCTAATGTATAAAATCCTTCGACTTAATGAACCGGGGTATTTAGCGGCATTTATCAATAAACACTAGTCCAGGTGCTCTAGCAGGAGTGATGCACAGAAACTCTCGGTGCCAAGAGTGCACACGGAGACTGGTATGAGATCCTTCCAGGTCCAGTGTGTGCGCTATTGGAACTATCTCCCAATAAGTCTGCGCAACCTTCCATCTTTGTACGGATTTAAAACGGCGGCCCTTAAACACCTCCTCGAGCTCGACCCCTAGTCATTCAGAGACTGGGCCTGTGATCCTAGTGCGCCAAATTTTGATCTTATTCTCTCTTTTTTAGACTTACATCCACACAAGGGGCAAGCAGATGGGTTTTCTTTATGTTAATTTATTTTGTTTCGTCCCCTATACAACGTTTTAATTGTGTGAGTGTATTTAGTAGCGTGAGTAGGAGTATGTGCGCAATGATTGAATGTTTAATTTTAGAATTCAATTGACCGATAGATATAGACTGCCTTGATTTATCCTGTTTATTTATATTTTAAAAGAAGACGCTCTGTGATATTACTAATTTAAACATTTTAAGACTGATTTTTGTATTATATTTTAACTTATGCTATGACATCATGGATAGAAACTAATAAGGAAAGTACACGAGGTGCCCCCCCCCCGATTTCATTAATACTGAGATATGTTATAGAACATTGAAAAGCAGGAGATAAGTATTTTTTTTATCGGACGATATGCACTCTAAGGGGGTGAAAACCACCCCCGAAAGACACCCTCAAATTCACATTTTCTTCAATATCTTCAGTTCTCTTCAACATTTTTCAATAAAACAAAATGAAAAAGAATTGTCACAAGAAACGCAACAAATGTATATAGGCTTCGATAGTAAGGGGTTGCAACCCTTAAATTTAATAGGAGAAAAACTACATTTTTCAAGCATTTTTTTCGTCTAGAATTTTACAGAACTGTTACAAAAATATAAAGAAATGTTTTTCTAATACAGGATGAGAAAAGAAAGTTGATGTGTTTCGGCATTTCCGCATAACTTTTTATTACGATGGTGAGCTACCCCTAAATCGTACTATAAAGCAATACAGACAAACAATGCATTGAATGAACCCTCGATTCTGATAAAATTGTGTTATGGGCATTCAAAAGCAGGAGATAAGTATTTTTTATTGACTAATATTCACTTCTAGGGAACGAAAACCACCCCTGGAAGTCACCCACAAACCCCAATCTCACAAATGACAAATCCATAAACCACAAACCCACAAACCCACAAACCGTAAACCCACAAACTCCAAACTCACAAGCCCCAAACCCAGAAACCCCAAACCCACAAATCCTCAAACCGTAAACCCCGAAACCCAAATCCACAAACCCAGAAATCCTAACCCATAAATCCCGAACGCACAGATCAAAAAATATCAATCTCATAATATCATGAACCCCAAACCAATAAATCCGCCTACCCACAAATCTGAATTCCATAAATCTCAATACTACCAGTCGAAGAACCCCAAACTCATAAACCATCATGCACATATTCCATACCTACAAACGACGATTGCATAAAAGTTAAATTTCAGAGATGCAAAACTGATTTAGGAATGAATTCAATGTTTGTGGGTTTATAGGCTTGGGGTTTGTAATTCTTATAATATTAATGGAAAATTTGGTGTTGTTAGTGCTGTATCAACTAATAAATAAGCTGATAATTGTTTATTATAATGATGTTGAACGTTACATTTTAAATACTATGATTTTAAAAATTTTCAATAACTTTTATGAAGTTTTACAATTAGTTTTATTCATTCGTTATATAATGAACAATAATGGTACATTTCGAAAAAGTGTTTAAAGCATAAAGATTTTTTACACCAAGCACAGCGAACTATTGCAATATTATTGCAACATTCAATCTCGCAATGCGTTTTACAAGAATCACCAAAGCTCAAGTCGACAGGGTTCTCAAATTTTCCAGGGTTTACGTCAAGGTAACCACTTTTGTACCAAGAATATTTAATAAGATTTTTATACCTTGGGGATGAAAATTGGTTGTGGACTAGAGATTGCAGTTTAATAATATTATAATAAAAATGTCTAATATAATTTTTCCAAATGCGAAAGCCAAATACGTCTAAAGGTTGAATTTTTCCGGCAGTTCCTGTAGGAATTTTTTTTATATTTATTTCTTTATTAACAGGTGTAACTTCTTCGACTGTTTTTGAGCAATGCCCACTCCATGAATCTAATAATAATATACTTTTAGAACCAACTTTCGGAAAATATATTTTTTGTAACCAAATTTCAATATGATCTGAAAAGAATTATACTTTTTAATCTTGTTGTATATTGTGCGGGTGTCATCGTAAAAAGTTTACTTTCGATGAATAAATATTGATAAATACCTGAAGTCAGTTTTCCAGATTTTGATGCTTCAACATGTACATTTGTAGGTCGAAGTAAATTAGATTCAACAATGGGTCCAAACTGGCCACTTTTTTCTTTTAAAACTAAAAAGAGTGGTGAAAGTAATTCTCCATCACCTGATATTAAAGGTTGTATAGTATAGCTATGTGTTTTGGTCGAAACTGATTGTACAACACACTGCACCTGTGTTTCTCCTTCAGTAGCTAATGTTCTACCAAAATACATTTCTAATTGGAATCAACTTTGATCAGAGTTGTATACATTTTCCATTCCTATCGCTTGAGCACATTGTTTAACATCGGTTACAAATTCATTATCATGTTTTTCCAACTCTTCAGCACTTTCTAAAATTTTTCTGGTTACGAATTTATTAATTTTTCTTGATACTATTCTGTATATTTTCTTGAAACGATTGAGCCAGTGCTTTGAAGCTTTAAATCTAATATCATCAAAACCTATTTGCTTTTGAGATTGTAATGCCCATTTACGCAAGTCTGAATCATGAACGACCAATCCCGCTTCAATTGCAGCTTTGAAATTTTCCAATGTGAATTGACATATCCTAGAAATTTTCTCTCTATATGCCTTATAGAATTTACTTTATTCAACATTTTTTGCACTGATTTAAGACTCAAATTGTTTTTCCTTTTACTGCTTCTCCAGTATTCCACTGCTTTTAATTTATAATCGTATGACATATCTTCTTCATCTTTAGTACATTCATTTGTTGGTGAAAAAGGAGGATCTGGAAAATGATGCAGGGTTTCATCTTCAACAGTTTCAGCTTCTATATCTTTAAATGGTTCTTGAAAATCTAGCGTTTTATCTGTTATTATTTCCACTTGATTAAAATCATTCATTGCATTTAATAAAATCATTCCAATTTTATTTGCGACCTCGATTTCTTTAAAATTAACTTGACTTTTCTCAATATTTAAAGAAAAGTCGTAAGAAGAAGATTAATCACATTTATTGGATTTATTTTCATGTTGAATATAAATATAAAATTAATTAGTTTATTTATAAAAAAATTAAAATTAAAGTCTATTTTTAAATAAAAAATTATAGTTACCCAGCGCAAAAATGACTCTTATGGGCTACATATTGCCAAATATAGTTACGATATATTGTACATTATAATTGCCACATGTGGTAAAGTATATAAGCAATATTGTGCCGCACAAAAATTCAGGCACAATGTAAAACCAAATCTAAATATTCGAAGTTTAGAAAATTTATGCTTATAATTCTTTTATCACAGATTTTACATCCCTTGCAAACAATCAAGACACGTCGAAAGATGAAAATTAAAAATTAAAAACAATTACACCATAAAGCTGACACCATTGCTATTTTCAACTAGTATTAATTTATATAAATGAGGCCTGCGATGACTCATTCGGTAGAGCGATGGACTTGCAGTCCGGCGGACCTGGGTTCGAGTCCAAGCGCGGCCGATTGACACGAGCACCACTGAATTTTAATTCATGTGCTTTGTTTACAAACACATCGCATGCCTCCGTCGCTGATTAGCACCAAGTGGGAGCATAAATAGAGCGACGTTAAATAAAAATAAAAAAAAAATTTATATAATCTCAGAAGTTAAATCGAGGTGGTACAATTATTAGAATATAATTTAAATATATTTATTATGTCTGTATTTATGCTTGTGTTAGGATCAGCAAAGTTTCGAACTTCATTCATTCTTTTTTATCACCTCTAAAGCGTCAATTAAAATCTGCATGTAATTCAAGTTACGTTATTAGAATTTAAAAAAAATAAAATGTTTTCACCTAATGAATTAAATTTTTGAAATAAATATTATAGTTCTTACTTTAATTATGCTATCAATTTTATCAACTACTCATAAGTATAATTTATTTTGCTAAATATATGAACAATTTAATATTATTTCTACATTCTTGCTTATACCATATAAGGGCCGTATATGTGCGATATTTTGCAGCTGAAGTACGGCATTTTATTGCTAACATATTTTGCCACATGTGGCGATTATAATTTGTCATATATGGTATATACTTTGGCGATATGTAGCCTATTAGATTCATTTTTGTGCGGGACAAAAGTATAATCTATTAAAACAAATAATAACATCTAAAAAAAAATTATGAAATTTATGTGTTTATTTATTAGACTTACCTTTATAGTATTAATAAAAATGAAATCATCAGTTCAAATTTATGTCCGATAATTATCTTGCAATGAAAACACAAAACAATTTTTTTTTTAAATATATTTAAACGAAATATTACACATGATCAAAACATTTAAATCTACCAAGAACGAAAAGTAGACTGAACGTTTTTAAAAAGTATAAAGTATTAAAAATATCATCGAAGTAATTATTTGATAATACGGCAACAAACCACAAGCACAAAAATTAAACCAGAGGAAAAGCAAAATAAACTTTATGTACATACTTATTATCAATACGCAAGATAAGATACGATGGTCGAGACAGTCTGAATAAATATGTGATAATCATTTTGTACAATAAAAATTTTTAAAAACAATACAATTTTATATATTACTAAATTTACTTATAAATTATTATTCTTATATGTATATAATTATTTTAAATTTATAATTTTATTAATATTATATTATTTGTCACGTTGCGACTTTTTGAGCTTTTGTTCTCATCTCTATTTATTTCTATTCAAAATATGGGCACACTGCATTCCTATACTTCTCTGGCATTGAAGTTAGATGAAAACTTCAAGGCCACAAAATTATCAAATAGCACACTGTACGTGCAGGAATGCAGGGGACGATAATGCCTAGACAGCAAATCTCCCGAGGTCCGAGTGAAATGACCAAGCCAGGGCCTAACCCATGAGAACGAGAGAGAGAGCTATGGAATCTCGCACTGCACTCCTCCCAATTCACGTTTTTTCACTAATTAGTTCCTCGTTAGGAGCATTGAAGTATAGACGTGCCGGTCTACTATATACTAATAATCTTCTACAATATAAAATCTATAGTTTATTATTAAGCCCAGTTGTGGAGCCAGTCCCAAGTGAATATCAAACCTTTTTTTATAATTTACTTTCATTTTTCGTTCTTTAATTTAATAAACTAAAATAATAATAACGAACTTCTCATTGGCGTCGTCGTCTCCCAGATTGAAGGAGAAATAATAACTAATAAGGAAATAAAAGGAATAACAAGGGAAAAAGTACCGTAATTATATATACATGTAAGCATTTCTAGAAAGACATATGCGCGAGTTTATTTTAACTCATCTTACCCATTTGTATCATATCAATAATCAATTAAAGTATTTGAATATCACACATTATTAATTTCGTACATACATATATATCTCAATACACGACATCCTTCACTACAACAATACTCTTACGTACGTGCATTGTATCACTTATACCGCATCCATGCGCATACAGTAAATTCTTTATACTTACGAGATAAGTGACGTCGGCCCTGACGTCACGGCTCTCTCGCAGCTGCGTACGCCGCGTCGGAGTAGTTTAGCCCTTACCCGTCTTTACTCAGTTGCTCTCTCTCTCTCTCTCTCTCTCTCTCTCTCTCTCTCTCTCTCTCTCTCTCTCTCTCTCTCTCTCTCTCTCTCTCTCTCTCTCTCTCTCTCTCTCTCTCTC
>UELU01100295.1:0-10576 GCA_900490025.1 Megastigmus dorsalis | reverse complement strand
AAGAATAATATATTTCTTTATATTTAACATTAGATCTGCATCAGAATAAATTAATTCAAATAGTAAAAAAGTATGTATTGGTGTACTTAATCACTTTTTTAACATAAAAAATTATTTAATAGATTTGTAAGAATTTACACTTTGCAGTTTATACTTTGCTATAAACAATGTGCATAGAATAAAGTATTACATACAACATAAATGAATTAAATTCTAGGCCTTTCTTATACACCCTAGTTTATAACTAAAAATAATTGTCTGTCGAAAAATGTAAATAGAATACATTAATTATTGTCAATGGATTAACGGAAAAAGTATATGTAATTTATTCTCACGTTATTTTACCTTTCGCATATACGTTTTTGTTAGTTGCAGTAAAGAATTAATTAATTATTATAAACAAATGATATGAAATAATCGATTTCTAATGTCGACCGTGTCATTTTTTATTCGTTTCCCCCGTACATTATAATTATCATTCCATTTATATAATTTATTGATGGATCTCGCTGCACTATAAAATATCTATGAACATGCTATTATGCTTGTCGCACGCTTTTGGCATGAATTAATGCTTTTCTGGCCAGGCCTAATTATAATTTGGCCGTAAAAAATAATAATGTGAAGATAAAATTATATGCAATATATGTATATACTTTCATCAATCCAATATATATATACTTTCTTTAATCCAACTAATTGCTTTAAAAACTTTAAAAACTTCTCACTCGTATCTTTTAATTTTCTAAATTTCACACATCTTTTTCTCTGAAACTATGGAAGGTAAAAGAACTTAATTATAGTGTTTTTAACATGCTTTTTCTTGCACTATGTCATGGGTTTGTTTTCAATAACTTCCGTATTGATTTTTACTGATCTAAAATTTTAGTGATTGACCGATGAGTACTGACCATACTAAAATTCTGTATATATAGGGATATATGCACAAATTATTATTTTTTACGGCCAATCCATTGACAATAATTAATGTATTCTATTTACATTTTTCGACAGACAATTATTTTTAGTTATAAACTAGGGTGTATAAGAAAGGCCTAGAATTTAGTTCATTTATGTTGTATATAATACTTTATTCTATGCACATTGCTTATAGCAAAGTATAAACTGCAAAGTGTAAATTCTTACAAATCTATTAAATAATTTTTTATGTTAAAAAAGTGATTAAGTACACCAATACATACTTTTTTACTATTTGAATTAATTTATTCTGATGCAGATCTAATGTTAAATATAAAGAAATATAGTATTCTTGACAATATTCAAAAATTTAAAGAAAAAAAAAATGTGACATTGCCGAGATTCGAACCGAAACCTCGCAAAAAATTATAGTCGTAATAGCGACGCCTTAGCCCACACGACCAATAACTGATTATTAGAATAGCGACTAAAACTCGTACTCTCTTTTCGACGTTCACGCGCCAAGTAAGATATGGCGCTTTGCGCTTCGTACATCGCCGTACGACTTCGTGTGACGTCGTACGCCTTCTCATACGATGTTGTACGCGTGGGGCCAAATTGCTGCCACGGTGGGGAAGATTTGCCTCTAACGGCCGTGGTAGTAAGAAGGTCCCACTGTGGCAGTACGTACCGCTCACGCGTGGTAGCTAATGCACTATGTCAAATACGTGGCAGCTCACAGCTACCATAGTTTTTTCAGTGTACGCTCCCATCACCGTGAACAAGATATAGATATACGGTACGTATGCGAGAGCGGACTTAAAGTCACGGCAGTCGTTGCGGAAAATCAGTTCGCTCGGAGCCAGCAACCGAGCCGGTTCCTAGCGAAGCTCACGCTAGTCCTTACAACCAATCGTGCGCACACGGTCGGATATAAGGCTAGCGTACCGTAAACATTGATGACAGATAGAAGGAGCAATCTGTCGTGAGCACACGGCTGATTGCACCTCTACCTGAAGTCCGGTTGGATTATATGAGTCGTCCGGACACGACTCATGTATGAAAATTCTAGTTTCCCGTATTCCGCGAAGACACCGATTGTAAAAACGAATGATCGAGTCTGGATTACACTTATTGCGTGCGCACACGCATTAAGTGTCAATCCTACTTGTTTATAGAACCATTTCTTATATATCGTAAGCACACGTTAATATGAGAAGTAAGTTCTCCGGTCACATATATAATTTGTAAAAATTAATGTGCGCAAACGTCTAAATTCTGTACCTTTAATTCCTCGTGCTTATCTTACATTTTTTTCGTTTGTTTTTTTTGTTGCTGGACATTTCGACATACAACCACGCCTAAAAATGCATTTATTTATCATATTTTTTTGTTTGTTATTAATTCTTTTATGTCATCTACGTTGTAATAATTTTAAGTTTATTTGAATAAATATTCAATTTTTGTTAAACTTACATCACTGAGTCCACCCGGTCAATTTCCTACATTACCGCAAACCTTTCCCGACCTCTATCTCCAACCCTGGCTCTCTGAGCATCCGCGATAGAGTCCACTACCCCTCACCGCAATACACCGTTACATGGCGCCGGAATAGATGTAAAAAGAAAACTCAGTGATTTAAGTTACTAGGCTAATATTGTAACCGACAAACGCGCGAAATGTCGGTATCGTGGGTTTATAGATTACGGAAAACAGAGCTAGAAAACAAATTAAAAAGGTATAAAATCAACTCAGTAGGGATAGTTTCAGTTTTGCGATAAAGACTAGTAGAGTTCGTACGTGGAAACCCGGAAAAATTCAGTAATAAACCAGAAGACGACGAAGATTACGACGAAGATTTAGATAAGACCAGAGGTTTGTTGGAAGATAAAAAGAACATAGATTTAAACAGCATGGCTACATACAGCAATTACACCCTATCACAGGATGAGGGAGCAACAGATCAGAGAAATATAACCGGAAAAATACTTGATCAGATGAGGAAATGAAACTGTCATTTCGACGGTAAGGACCTGTATTCATTCGTGGAGAGAGTAACGGAACTGCAAAGAGCATATCAGCTAACTGATGCACAACTGCTACAAGGATTCCCGGAGCTACTGAGAGGAGATGCGCAGCTATGGTTCAGAAATCTAAACAGAGAGATAGAATCATGGGCCGAGCTGGAAAAAGAACTAAGAGATTTTTTCTTACCGTCAGGTGAAAGAAGACACTTGGATCAACAGATTCAGAACCGGAAACAAGGGTCAAACGAATCCATTCGCACTTACACCACAGCCATCACCACGCTAATACGCAGGCGGGGAGGAATAAGACAGGAGGACCAGTTAGAAAACGCATATTATAATATGAAGCCGGAATTCAGGCTACATATCAAAAAGAAAGATGTCACCAGCATAAACGACTTGATACAACAAGTCGAGGAACTAGAGGAGGTCATAAAAGATACAAACAGAGATAAAAAGTACTTCCAGACACAAGGCGCACGGCCGGTAAAACAGAACCCAGGCGGAGTCATGGCAGTAACGGAAGCATATGACCGAAATCAATGCTGCTGGAAATGCAAACAGAAAGGACATAACAGGTTCAACTGTAGAAACAAGCCGAGGAAGTTCTGTTCATACTGCGGCAAAGACGGAATATTTACAAGAGAATGTAAATGTCACCGGGCGGAAAACACCAAAGCGGCCGGTCCGCAAAAGACAGACCTGCCGAGACAAACCAGGATAACGGATACTACATCCGAATAACCATTGGAAGGGAACACTTTACGGGATTAATAGATACCGGATCAGTATGTTCATATGTAAATACAAAATGCGCCAGGAAAGCAGTTCAACAAGGCTGGCATCGCACTACAGGGGAAAAAACCGCAGCCATGGCCGATGGCACACCGACCGTCCTCAATAGTAGCGTATCAGGCTTGGCGTGCATAAATAAAACGAACGCTACCCACAAATTTTTGGTAATGGACAATTTAAGCCACGAGATACTGTTAGGAATGGACATATTACTTCATCTGAACTTAACTGTTATTTAACTGAGATTAAATAACAAATTACTGGAGTCGGAAAACCTAGGTAAAACAAGAAGCTTATGCAATATAGGAAAGCCCAAAGGTTTGGTCTCACTCTCAGATTCGCAAAAAGGGATTTTGGAAAAATTCATCGAAGAAAAAATGGAGACATTTAGAAACGTAAAAGGAGCAACTCCATTGGCTACACATAAAATTAAGCTTATAGATGATACTCCCATAAAACAACGTTACCGACCAAGAAACCCAGTAATGACGGAAATGATCAACGTAGAGGTAGATAAGATGATTGCAGAAGGGGTTATACAGCCATCAGACAGTTCTTGGAGCTCTCCAATAGTACTTGCACCTAAAAAGGATGGCAAGATGAGATTTTGCATTGACTTCAGGAGATTAAACAAAGTCTCAGAGAAGGATGCATACCCACTTCCGCCAATAAATTCCATACTAAACAAGCTGAATGGAGGGAAATATTTGTCTACAATAGACCTAAAGAATGGATATTGGCAGGTACCGTTGACAAAGGAAAGCCAGCCTCTCACAGCTTTTACAGTACCGGGAAAAGGATTGTTTAAATTTAAGGTACTGCCATTTGGTTTACATGCGGCCACAGGCACTTTCCAGAGATTATTAGATAGGGTAATCACGCCGGATATGACTCCGCATGCATTCGCTTATTTAGACGATATAATCATTATATCGGAAACGTTTGAAGAACACATGGACTGTTTAAAAAGAGTCTTCAAGAGGTTAAAAGAAGCCAGACTTAAACCAAACCCGTAAAAATGCCATTTCGCGAGAAATCAGCTAAAATACTTAGGGCACATAGTAGATGAAAATGGACTACACACGGATCCAGGCAAAACAGAGGCCATACAGAATTTATCACCTCCGACGAACGCAAATGAATTAAGGCGATTCTTAGGGCTACTTTCATGGTATAGAAGGTTCATCAAGGATGCATCACAGACAGCTGAGCCGTTAAGTAAACTGTTAAAAAAGAAAACTAGTTGGCAGTGGGTTGGGAAGAAAATCAACAGAGAGCATTCGACAATCTAAAAAAGTATTAACAAACGCTCCGATCCTGGCTTGCCCAGATTGGAATAAAACATTTGTACTGCAAACTGTCGCCAGTCTTGAGGGACTAGGGGCAGTGCTAACCCGGACAGATGGAGATAATGAGAGCGTAATAGCATACGGCAGCCGATCTCTACGTGGTCCGGAAAAAAGATACTCAGTCACAGAATTGGAGTGTCAAGCAGTAAAATGGGGCGTACAAAAGATGCGAGATTATTTAGAAGGATACCACTTCATAGTAATTACAAACCATCAATCACTTAAATGGCTAGAAAAAATGGACGGCACAAACAGTAGATTAGCAAGATGGTCTCTAGAGCTAAGCCAATGGGATTTCGAGATAAAATATCGGAAAGGAGCTGAAAATAATATGGCCGATGCACTATCCCGCCAACCGTTGCAAGTCTGCGAAACAGATGCCACAAAGGAAGATAAATGGTACATAAGAACGATGAAATTGGTAAAAGAAAGACCAGAAGAACATCCAGAATACAACATAAAAGATGGAAGGCTATACCGACATTACATACGTTAGACTTCAACGAGCAAAACCCAGCAGACGAATGGAAAATTTGCGTTGCAGCAAGCGAAAGGCAAAGAATCACGATTCACCAACAGCAGGACATTTGGGAATCGCCAAGACATTAGCTCGAATAGCACGAGTATATTACTGGCCAGGGATGTTCAGAGAAGCCACAAAATATGTCAGGTCGTGTAAAAGCTGCCAGATACACAAAAGCCAGCAGCAGAACAAGCCGGAGGAAATGCACGCAGCAAACATAGAAAAACCATGGGAAATGGTCACGATAGACCTGGTGGGACCATTACCAAGGTCTAACTCAGGACACACTTCGTTATTAGTACTGCAAGATCGTTTTACTAAATGGGTGGAATTAAAACCGTTAAGAAAAGCCACGGCACAAGCCGTTACACAGGCTATACGAGAGAGGATACTATTAAGGCATGGCTGCCCAAAAACGATATTAAGCGATAACGGCAGGCAGTTCATCGGGAGGGAGCTAAAACAACTACTAGAGGATGCTCGAGTAGAGCACAGACGAATACCTTCATACTCACCTCAATGTAATCCAGTAGAAAGGGCGAATAAGACTATTAAATCCATGATAAAACAATTTATAGAGAATAGGAACCAGAAAACATGGAATAAAAGTCTACCAGAAATACAGTTTGCGTTTAACACCGCAAAAAGCGAAGCTACGGGATGCACACCGGCATTTTTAAACGTTGGGCGCGAATTAATCGTACCAGATAGCTTACATCAGGAAATCAACCGACAGAAGAAATCGACAATAGAAACACGTCTAAAGAATATTACGGATGCATTACAGCTGATCAGAATTAACATGGCAAGGAGCTTCCAACGGCAAAAGAAACATTACGATTTACGTAGAAGGGAGTAGTCACCAAACATAGGGGATAAAGTATTAAAAAAGTTATATACATTATCCAATAAGACGAAGGACCATTCACGATACAGAAAATCATATCACCGCTAAAATTTGATTTAGAAGCAGAGAGGGGGAAATTAATTCCTCATATACACATAAAGTATATTAAACCCTTTATAGGCAATCAGGTATAAATAGCCAGGAAAACATCATATTACATCAGTCGAAACCAATTAAGAACAAACGTCTAAATTCTGTACCTTTAATTCCTCGTACTTATGTTACATTTTTTTCTTTTGGTTTTTTTTTTGTTGCAGGACATTTCGACTTATAACCACGCCTATAAATGCATTTATTTTTCATATTTTTTTGTTTGTTATTAATTCTTTTATGTCATCTACGTTGTAATAGTTTTAAGTTTATTTGAATAAATATTCAATTTTTGTTAAACTTACATCACTGAGTCCACCCGGTCAATTTCCTACATTACCGCAAACCTTTCCTGACCTCTATCTCCAACCCTGGCTCTCTGAGCATCCGCGATAGAGTCCACTACCCCTCACCGCAATACATCGTTACAATATTTATTTAAGGAATGCGACAGTTTTGTTTACATTTCATTCTTCCCGAAAATCATTGATTTTCTTTCGTTTTAATTCTAATGAATTTCGCAACGCTTAATTTAAATTATTATTTATTGAACTTGTTTCTTCAACTTTATACTTTAACTTTTTTTGAGCTGAGCTCAATTCTCTGTAGTTCACTAAAATAGGGATCAACTCGCAAAAAGTTAAATATTGTAAATTGAACGAAAAAAGTATGAAACCGTAAATTTCATTAATTATACTCATCTGGCTGCTCTTTAGTATAGTAAACAATGCAAATCTTAGTATAGTAAACAATAAAAATCTTAGTCTAGTAGTAATAAAAGTTTTTATATTTAACGTAGCATAGTTACAGCGTAAGTTACTTAAATTTAACTTATAAATTTTAATGATTTATTTCTAATTATTTTTTAATATAGTTTCTTTATTAGCATTTGAGTAGACTTTTTTAAACTTACTCACGACTTGAAGTAAATACTGCATTTGTTTTTCATCTTTTGTATGCTTATTTATGTATTCTTGTGAATGAATGTTTCCATCTGACATTCCGATTTTAAACTTGCTTGTATCTATTTAATGCCATGAATCTCGAAATCTCTTAAACAATGGGACATTCGGTCCAGTCATAATCGGCATTTTCAAATTGAAGATATAAGCCAAAATAATTTAAAAAATATGATGACGACAAGGTAAAAATAATAAATCAGAGCCCAGGAATTGTTCTAAAATAGTTGCTGCCCCAGATTTGCGTCCTAGGTTTGAATTGGTTGTGTCACTAGCATAATAATTTAATTTTGTCTCATAGACCCCAGTCATAAAGCGTATTATAAATTGCGCGAGCCTGCGTAATGCCTTTTCCATCTTCTAATGCTAGTACGTTTAATAGTTTTTGAATTTCCAAATTACTTATGATGATAGGTAATCTATTAATTTGTTTGCATGAAATAGAGTCTAGAATTATTTTTCCATCCCAGTGAATAATTCAAGACTTACATCACCAAAAGATTCTTTAATTTTTTTTGCTTTCTTTTCACGTATTCGATTTCGCATTCTGTGATATTAAATCTTATTCAAAATTAAATCGTTAATGTTATAATTTAGTACTTTAGCTATAGTAGATATCAAATGAACAGAATATCTATAAGATATTTTGCAATTATCTAATGCTGACACAACCTTTTTCGTGATAACATTACTATTTCCTCGTACATTCATTTTAACATTCGAGCGACTTATTATGATATAATAAGTACTTTCTTGACTTGATTCAGTTCTTTCTTGAGTAGAAGAAACGATATTGAAATTGAAAAATACACAAAGATATCTTTCTAAATTTTTCTTTAAGTGCCCATTTAATTTAGAAATAATATTATGTTACTAAATTAAATTATAAATATGTAAGCTATTACATCAAAACTTCAACATAAATAAATGTTATAATAATATTATATATAATTATGTTGCTCAAGATCATAAATGATATGTAATTAGAGATTAAATTAAATTTGTAGAGAAATATATAATTTACTTTTTCTTCGAGACGATAAAATATTTTTAGAGCAGGACTCTCCTTGCGATACCGCAGCAGCTACTTCATTTTCAAAATTTGGTTGTAGAGAATCACTTTCGCAAATCTGAAGAGGTACGTGAGGATTTTCATTATCAGTAATTTCTTGTTCTGAAATTTGAGCAGAAAATTCTTTGATTTATTTAAATCTTTTTCAATTTTTACTTTTACATTTATTGAATATACCTAGTAATTGATCTGACATCTGTTCTAAAATTACTGCTCCTTTGTGAGCCTCTGGTTTTTAGATCGTTGATCGAGCAAAAATGTTTTTTCTGCCTCATTAATTGTTTCGAAAGCATTGCCATGATCAACGTCAAATAAAGTTCCTAATTTTTTAATAAACTTATATGACTTCTCGATTTTTATTACAAAGCACACTAGAGTTTTTTGTATACTTCGATATTCTGTATGCAATTTCTCTAATTTATTACACCATCGATCAAATTTTTGAGTCGGAATATTAGTTTTTTCGTAATAATAGTTGTACTTCTCTTAATACTAATATGATAGTATCTTGCAAAGTCCTCTTTAAATTTCGTGTGTAAAAGAAAAAAAGTTTCATCACTTGTCCATTCGTTGGTAATTTATTACTATTGATTTGTGGTGATGTATTACCAATTGAAAAAGTTGAATGTCGGAATATGCGTGGTGAAAACATTACGTATTACTTATTTTATTTACAAAAGCCATTCTATATATTTGATTCTCAATCTTAAGAATTCGTAAAAAACCTTCACTCTATTTTACACATTTATTCTAAATATTACAAGACATTATCTTTTTTCTTTCTAAAAATGTAAGAAATATCAATGAATAGTTTCAAAATTTTAAATATTGGATTTTCTAAATGAATATTCAACAAAACTTTCTTAATCTGTTAAAATATTATCTAAACTCAACAATTTATTAAAATCCTGCCCGGATTTAGGTACAATTTGTAACAACTACAATGTATCCCTCTCTTTAGAATATATAATATAACACATATATATATATATATATATAGCTAATATTATATACATACATATTCGTTAAAAGACTTCCCAAGTCGTTCGAGAATAGAACTTGGGATAAAAAGAGGTAAATTAGTGAAAAAATCGTGTTTTTCGAAAGGTACGGCAATTAATTGTTGTTAATTTATTATAAAATCATTAAATGTGGTAGATTACATTTTATACTATCGATTTGCGTCATATAATTCAACAAAATTACAAGTAATTGGTAAAAAATACGGATTTTTTGGAATTTCCAATTTTTCACCGGTTTTAAGCCGCCATTTTGAGTCCGCCATCTTGAATTTTTTAAAATGCTATGTGTACCATTGGAAAGGTTAAGCAAAAAATGCATGGTCTGTGAAGGATTTAGCTGCTTTCGCATATCAGAACCAATCGAAAATTTTGATTAAAAAAAAAATAATACAAGAAAAACAGCGTATTTTTCAATTAAAATTGAAAATTTTTTTGGAAAATAGAAAAATTTCAAAATTTTGTTGCCGGAATCTGAAAGAGTACCCTCCAAACTAGTGGGGTATGCATTTTGATGAAAAAATTATATCGCTTTCATAGTTTTTCATTCACTTAAAGTCAGTGTTCTCAAAAAGTGCAATTGTAAAGGGTTAAGGGGACGTCGGAGTCACTAAAAATTTAAATTTCCCGCCCTTACTACATCAAAATACCCACAAGGTTTTTCAAACTTTTCTCTTTAACAAATTATCTAATTGACTCGAAATTTTAGGAGATGATAGAATGATCATAAATGAAGCGCGCTCAGCCCTGGGATTATCGATAAATTACATAAATGTAATATTTTCTGTTTGAAACATAATTGCCAAGTTAGAATCACGCCATCTCATGGATTAAATTGAAATTAGTAAAAATTAGATATTTTCTTCTCTAGCTTCCGTATTACTTGATTTTTGGAAAATGTCTGGGCTGAGCGCGCT
>UELU01100284.1:0-13960 GCA_900490025.1 Megastigmus dorsalis | reverse complement strand
TTTTATTTAAGTATTGTATCGTGGTCATAAGAGTTGACATAATCTACAATAAAGTTAATGAAATAATCTATTGTAAGAAAAATCGTAAATGTAAAAATATTTTTGTAACATACAGTTTAATACTGCACGTCGAAATAGTTTTATGAAAATATATGAATATTATTTTTTAAAACAAATATATTATAAAAAGAAAATCCTAACCCCATACACTAACACACCCCGAGCTAATGTAATTTTACAGTATAAATAATATTACATAAAATTTTTACGTATATAAATATCAATAATGTAGCATGTTAAATGTATAGAAAAGTGATAAATTTTACGGCATCAAAAAATGTAAATAGCGAGCGAAGCGAGCTTTCTTTGCTAGTCTGATATATTAAAATTCCTTAAAAATTTTTGGTTATATTATCGTCAAAGATATTTTTATATATTTAACGAGATATTGTATTAAATAGTTTAAATATAAAAGAATTATAAATATAAAATAATAAAAACATATCAGATTCTAAAGTAGTATTGGATATAGCAGAACTTAACAAGCATATATTAAATAAAAAAAAAATTGAGTGACTGTTTAAAATATATTTGAAATAGTAAATAAATTTTAAAGTAATTCACAAATGGTATTTGTTTATTAATTATAAAAACTAAATTTTATTATTAGTTTTATATAAAGGAGACTAATAAAAATGAAAGTTTCGAATAAGTGATATTTTGACCTATAGATCACTAAATAATTACGTTTTATGTAATTGCTTAGTGTGTACTGCTCGATACCTTATATGTCTTACTTTATAAATAAGAGCTATGCCCGTTTAATGTAACTTAATAAATAAATAAATTGTATTTAAATTTTTAATAATTGCGAAATTAAAAAAAAAAATTTTTTAAGTACCCCGCACAGACTATTAGGGAAAGTGGTCCTGATCAAATTGGCTGAAAATGTAATATAATGTAGTTTATGATACCTTGATCAAAAGTCTCCAGGGGCACAGAGTCCAGCAATGGCCAGTTTTCGAGATACAGAGGGTCAAAAATTCGATTTTACATTGCATAATAAATCTATATAAAATGCTTTAATCATTAATATATCTGAAACTATCCATTTTTGGACTTTGTGGACATTGACACTTTTAATCAGGAAGTCATGAACTATACTATACTCTATTTTCAAGTGACAATTGCCAAAAAGTTCTAAAATTGATAGTTTTTGATATATTAAGGATTAAAAGATTTTATATAGATATACTGTACAATGTAAAATCAAATGTTTCACCCTCTGTATCTTGAAGGCCATTGTTGGACTTTGTGTATATCGTATTATAAACTACATTATACTGCATCTTCAGCCAATTTGACCGGTACAACTTTTCCTACTAGTGTGTGCGGGATCCTTTCTTATATAATTTTTTAGCATTAAGTTAGAGGAAGGTAAGTACCAATGAATTGGATCGGAAAATTTTTTGTACGTACTCTTATATCTATATATAGTCGGAAAGAAATTTTGTGTGTACTCGTATATCTATATATAGTGTCGGGAAAAAATCTAAACGAAAGAAAATAGTGGCACAAAAACTTAAATTTGCGATAACTTAAAAAAGCAATTAGAATAATCTTTGGCGATGAAACTTTTTTCAAATTAAAGTTTAATTTAATATCTATCAATTAAGTCCCGCAAGGTTTCATAAAACCTATGCAAAGTATAAATTAATAGATATGCAAAGAATTTTATTGAGGTTAAAAAGCAAATTCAAAGTATACAGGAAGGCTCTTCTGCGCCCGACAGTACTCATACCTTGCCATCAAGGACGCTGCCGCGCCCCTTGATACATACAACACACCACCACTACAATGATGTAGTTATCGCAGATATAATTTATAAGTATATCTATGGGCCATTCCACATCGAGCAAAAAAGAAATTAAAAATTTGGATATTGATAAAATACTTAAACCGTTTAATTTTGAGTTACCAAAAGTTTTTGGCAGGCAATGATAATCATTTGTAACTATTTTCCACAGTTTCATCGATTACCAAATTTTTTATTTTTCCGTTAGTGATAGATTTTTTAATGTTGTATTGCAGTATTGTGGAAATATTGCTGAAATGTTTTCGTTTGATAGATCGCATTTCAATATTATGTTGTGATGTACCGCATTTTAATATCACTGGAATATCGCTGCAATGTTAAGTTGTGATATATCGTTGCAATACTACGAAAAACTCGTTTCAATTTCAGGGTGTGATATTACAAATTCATAGCTGTAATATTTTACTGTGATACATCGCGTTTCAATATCACTGGAATATCGCTGAGATATTACATTGTAATATATCGCATTCAAGTATTACTGAAATATGGCTGAAATATCGTTGCAATATTGAAGTGTGATATACATAGCAGGAATATAGCAATATTGCATGCTATGTGGGTCGAGTTTCAGGGTTTCTCCGAATGGATCCTAGTTTTGAAGATATTCACCAATGCATGTTAATTGTATACATATATCTATTGCATTTGTTTGTACTGGTCGAAATGAGGTGAGAAAGCTCATATCATATCAGCATATAAGTATGCGCGTTTAATTTAAATGCACCAGCAGCCGGGAAGGCCCAGCTATATATATATGCATGTGTACATACATGTGTGTATATAAAATATCTCTTCTGCGCTGCTCTCTCGATCAATGAATCCAATTTCAGTCTCATCGAACGCCAAAGATTGTTATAAAAATTATACACATTTATGTAACTGTCATAACACCATTATAAAAACATACTCAAGTTTTAATCGTTATAAACAAATTGTCCATTTGTTTATAGCAAAGTCAACTATTTGTTTCTTTTCTAATATGTACTGTTACGTGTGAAGGGTAATGTCAAAAAAAATTATTTTAGATATAAAAGCAACAATTACTATGATGTTATTTAAAATATTTTTTAATTAATCTTATGATGTTTTTGTGAGAATTTTTTAATAAATGTGTGTCTTGAATACAATTGAGAGTATCATCGTGAAAACATATGTTTAGCATTTCTGATAAAGCAATGTGCTTTATCTATGTATATTTTTTTAAGCTACATATGAATTTTTTAAGTTTCATTATATTTCAGTTTTTCTATATTTTTCTATGTGAACGTCTTGCAAATTAATTATTTTAATTATTTTAGTATAATTTTGAGTCCATTTTACAAAATCATTAGCATTATATGCTTTATAAGCCTACCCACACCATTTACAGCTCATTTACCACGTCTAGTAGCCGAAAACAACGAAAGCAATTGTTATAATGATTTTCAGCTCCGTCGAATACAATAGTGATTTGTTTAATTAAATTACAATTATTTTTTTCTAAATAAGTAATGATTCTGTTTACAGCTAGAATTCGATACCCAACTACTGACACCAATCCGGGTACTAACATTTAGATTTTTTTAACCAATACTTTATGAAATAATATCTTGTACGGTTCTTAAATAATTTAATTGCTTTTGTTAACATCCTAAAATGATAAACGTGTGTTAATCTCTTTTAATTGATTTGTTACATTGTAATTTTTAATTAAATGCCAGTAGATGAGATGCCAGTGATACGTCCGGTACATTGATATCTAAAAAAGAGACATGCTAATCATTTTGCGAGAAGAACATACTCAAATTTCAAATATATCGGTTATGGGAACCTACTCTGACCGTTCGATTTGCGGTGGGTTCGGCCTTAGAATATAGTTAAGTTACTTCAATAATTGAATATTTTAACTTAGAGTTAAACATTCCAATTTGTGATATTCCGCGTAATTAATAATGTTTGTTTGTTTTTAAAGCAATGTGATCATTTAAAGTTAAAAGTTTTTTATTAAATTTCTAATGAAAATGAGTTTTTTTAAAAAAACATAAAAATGTTTTTATTTTTAAAATAAATGATTTTGCATCATATTTGTTTTATTTAAGTATCGATTTATCTACTAAGTTTAGAAAATTATTCGTAATTATTTGATTTTATATTAATTTTATTGTAGCATTTGCTATGAAATCATTCATTGCCTCACACTCAATCATTTGAAGGTTATACGATCATCTATTGGTATTTAATGCCTTCCATACTTTAGGATTTATTTAAAAATAATCACGCTGTAAGAAAATAGTTATTACTCTTAACATTAGAAAATAATATTAAAAATTCAGTTGCTATAGTTTTTCTGTTGTTACATATAAATTTGAATCAATTTGAACAACAAATGTGCACGAATTCACCAATTCGACCATTTACTGGTTAATCGGTTATCCTATAAAACATATGAATAACAATTTAAAAACATTATAAAATAAGAAATAAAAATTATAATCTCACAAAATATAATTATGTACTTTACAGTCATCGTCAAAATTTCCAGTATAATATATAATGAATTATTCTATGTTTGACTAATTGATAGTAAAGTTCATAATGTTATAACGAATTCAAGAATAAGCGAATAATTGTAGCTACTGATAGTATAATCATATTATTACAAGTATTAGGAAGGTGTGTCTCTCTCTCTCTCTCTCTCTCTCTCTTTCTCTCTCCTCTCCATCTCTAGCAGTAGCAGCAACAGAAAAGCCGTTAACCCATCGCAAGCTATAAGAGAGCGAGTAACAAACGGGGCACATGACGCAACGTCTTTTACGGCAGCCGTATATCTAGTTCCACTGGCACTGTATCTCTGTAAGCTAATTAAATTATTAGCGATTTCTTAATTTTAGCGAATAGTATTTTAAGATAAATTTTTTTAACATCATTCCATCCATTAGGTACTCTCAATAAAACCATTATTACTAAAGGTTAGTGTTAATTTTTCTGTACATTTTAGTAACGAACTTCTGTTTTATATTCTTTTTTCAATGAAAGTATCAAAAAATAAGTTTACATAAAATATAGCCCAATTATTATTTTTGGTCCTTATATTGATTATTTCCAGTTAATCATTCTAAAACTACCACATCATATATAAGCGAAACTGACAATAATGATTATGTGATTACTTGTAAGTTATTGATCAAGATTATATGTATTAGGTTTACGCTAACTGTAGTTATTATATACATTGCGGAGAAGCCGTTGGTACTTCTTTTATTTCAGGGCTCGTTAGTTTTGCCAGGTCTGTGAGTCATTACGAAAGCAGCTTTTACTAAACTTTTTTTAAATCCGCTACGGCAAGTTGCTGCATGAACAAGCCGCAGACTATAGCTTATGCAACGAGCGTTGAAATCGCTGATCTTGCTCAAACTCTACGTGTTTCTCACAAAATTTTTCCTGCCAACTAAGGCTCGAGAGGAAGTCTTCTATCATCTAAAAAAACCGTCATCTCGAGGAAGCAAATGATTCGACCTGCTATTACTTTCTTTCATGTATGACTTAAACTTTATTTTTACAGCGAAGAAATGGTATTTACTTACTATAAAAAAAATTAAGTTTTTCAGTGTTTTGGAGCAGATAGCATATCTAAATATAAATGAAGGTCAATCTTTATGGATCTACGGATACTTTCATCAGACATCAAGCTGTCGTGTGAACAGCGTCACTTAAACTACAGCGGCAAGTGGTTATGGTAAGGCTGGAACAATGGAACGTTTACGAAATTCATCCGAGACTAGATTCAGTCTGAATGATTTGCTAGGTGAAAAACAAGGA
Organism: Megastigmus dorsalis; assembly: GCA_900490025.1. Taxonomy (NCBI): domain Eukaryota; kingdom Metazoa; phylum Arthropoda; class Insecta; order Hymenoptera; family Megastigmidae; genus Megastigmus; species Megastigmus dorsalis. The sequence continues at coordinate 8,283 of UELU01100284.1, read as the reverse complement.
AAGCGGTTACGTGTAGAAATTGGCGTAAGTCCTTTCAAGCTAGCGTTGGTGTAAACTATAAAAGCGATAGTCCCAACAGTCATTGATCAGTCAGTAAGCAATACCCTAAGTGATCAGATTAGAGAATCAAGTAGAAAAATGTCAGCAAAATGTGGTTGGCGATCGTGGATCACGCTGACAGTACTGCTCGTCTTAGCTGCTACTTTAGTATTAGCTAAGGAAGTGCCTCTTGGAGATTTGGAAGTTGCTGCTGGTCATCATCACCACCACCATCATGATCATCACGGAGAACATGGTGGTGGACACGAACACCATGAGCATCATCACGATGAACATGGAGATAAAGGTCATAAAGATCACCACCACCATCATCATCACGATCACGGTGATCACAAACATTATGGAAAAAAACACGATGAAGGCCATCACCATGAACATGGTGGACACAAGAAGCATCATCATGATGAACATGACCATCATGGCGAACATCATGAACATGGACACAAACACCATGGAGAGAAACACCACCATAAGAAGGGTCATAAGAAGGGCGAAAAAACTCATGGATATCATAAAAAAGCTCATAAGGATGAATATCACAAGGAGCACAAGTTCTACGATGATCATCATAAAGGCGGTCACCATGAGAAACACGGACATCATCACGAGCATCATGGCGAAAAAGAAGGACACCATAAGAAGGGACATAATCATCATTCCGGACATCATCACCATCATCACGGAAAGAAGGGCCACCATGATCACGGACACCATGATGAAGATCATAAAGGTCATCATGGAAAACATGGTGATGAGCATCATCACCATCATCATGAAGATTGGGCAAAGAAGGGACACCATCATCATGGAAAGAAACATCATCACTCATCTGGCCATCATTAATTGTAAAAATCATTGTTATATTTTATTTACAATCAGGTTATTGCATTCTCAAAAGGTTGTTGTTGTTAAATCTTAAAAGTTGACTTATTTGTTACATATTAGGTCATAATTTTTCAATATTTGTTAAGAGTTTGCTTTGCATTAATGAAAATTATGTACTACAAGAATGGAAATTCACTTTCTTTACATTGCAGCAAATGTACTTATAGCCCACTGAATCCAAAGATATAAAAATTCAAATAAGTTTCTCCATATGAATGAATGTATATCGATGTGTGCACGCGTATGTTAAGTTGAGTGTGGTAAAGATTCAAAAGGCAAGAATCAGATAAATTAAAAAAAAATAATGTTATCAAAAAATAGTAATGGGAAACTTCCAGAAGGACTTTTTGAATTCTAATTTCAATGGTGGACGGACTCCTTTCAATTGTACTTTAGTAAAATAAGTTTATCATAAGATTTTGTAATTTAATTAAAATCGTATTAAAATGCCAATAAATATTATGTCACACCTATTAAAAAATATAATTCTTACATTTCTCATTTATTAGTTTTATCTTTACAATACCGTATCAGGATTGGTTTTAATGTCGATAGAAAAAAGTTAATAATTAAAGTTTTCTTTTTCCAAATTTTGATATTTTAAATTCGAAACAGAATTGATGGATTGTTGCAATTCTCACAAAACGTATAAATATAAGCCGTTTAACAAACCATTACAATTTTTTGACTAAATTTGAAACTTTGAAAATTCTATAATCTCAAACTATTTATCAACTTTAATTCTCATATTAATACAACGTACGAGATTGTCAAAATATAAGTTTTTTTAAATAATAAGCTTGGTGCTAATAGGTAAATAAAATTTGCTACATTTCTAGCAAAAATTTTCGATAAACCTCAGATGGTAAAAGTCATAATAAAGAGAGTAGGTAAGTCCCTATTACAGATCCTTTTAAGGTAGTTCTCTCCAAAACCCTATTTCTTCGAATATGTCTAAAATTTTTTCTATTTGTTACTTTAAGTATACTTTATATGTGGTTAAAATCTGGAACCCGCAAGCGGCATGAAATTTGGAGATATTGAGCCTCGAAATTGCATACTTTAACATTGAAAGCCTATACTGAGAACCTATGGCCAGAGACGTTTCGTTCAATTGCAAACCAAATTTTCTTCGATTTTTTTTGAAAAACTAGCACATAATGTAAAATAATAATACGAATCGTGAGGAAAAAAGCTGAATAGGGCAAACGGTGCTTTTTTTAAAGATACAACAGTCCAAAGTTTTAATCCTAGCCTATAGTATATCTATATAGGTGCGCAGTATTTCACTCTCTTTCAAGTTTTGCGTCTTATTTCTATCTATCTTTCTTTCTATCGACATTCTGAACTTTAATATTATGAATTTCGAGGTTTTCACATTAGATAACGCTGTGTAATATCTTAGTCAACAAATTTTCTAATTTAATAGTGAGTTGAGCACCACGGCATGGAGAGAACGTCCTTAAGATTAGAATATGTTGATCCTCTTGGAAACTGATTTTACACTTTTTTTTGTTTTTCGATATCAATTTTCGATACGAATTTTTTAAATTTAATTTAAATAGCTACCTTTTTGCGAGTTTTTTATGCTTTTGAATAAACTTATTCAGCAATTAACATTATTTTACTCAGTGTTGAGTCCAGTTTCATACCATGCCTGGTATTTAAAAAAAAAAATAAAAAGTGCAGAAGTTATGTAGTTTTTTTTTCTAAAAAATGCATGTTTCTTAAAAGTCCATTTTTTATGTGTGTTAGATCTCGGGTTTTTTTCTTTGGAGAGAAAAAAAATAAAACCAATACTAATTTTTTTTTCGCCCAGTATGGTGTGCAGTTAGTGTACATACCTATATGCAATTTATACTCGCACGATATACGCATGCGCAATAAATGATTTTAATTTTTTGTATTTCGGATTTCTATATTTTTTAATTTTATGACGGCCTTCAGTTTTCTTTTTTATTGTTTTCCTTACGTAAGCAGTTTTGGTTGTAAAGCAATGTGCTTTATCTATATACTACTCTATATTATAAAAAGTTTGCGGAATTCCCTTCTTAAATTTGTAGCTTCTCGTTAATTTTGCAACCGCTCCTTAATTTTGCAGTCCTTTCTTAAAAAAACGTTAAAGTAATTAAGAAAATTAAACAATCATAATCTCGAAACCCACTCTTAATTTGTCCTGACAAATCTCTATATAAATAGTCGAGTAAATTTTTATTCAGTGCTTCGGATTATACATTTTTAACCTAAAAGTTTTTTTATAGGGACTTGCATAACTGGGAGTAAGAAAGGTTCAATAATTTTTATACCTAGAATCATTTTAGACACCGGTGAAAAACAGCTTCAACAGCGGCGAAAATTTATAGAGATATTTTATTATAATATGTATAACATAACATCATAATATGTATAACATAATAAAAAAATTGAGAATGGGGGGTTGATATTGAGTATTTTTGTATTTCATTATACTTTGGAACATGACGCCAATCAACATTTTTAGTTCTTTTATATTTTTTTATGTCAACGTCTCGCAAATGATATATTTTAATTGCATTACCGGACAAGGTAATTGATCAGGACCCAGTTTTTGATTATTTTCTCATTACATTTTTAATATTGTAGCATTCATTTGACTTCACATTGTAAGAAACTTTCGGTTATTACTATCATTTACTTAACTAATAACTATTTTGCTTTTATTATTCTTTGGAACTTCTAATTTTATATAATGCTAAATTTTAATAAAAAACTTTCTCTTCTAATCTAAAATTTCTTCCGCATATTTAAATGTCAAGATTAAAAACCTTAACCTCTTTTTCGCTTAAACAATTATCATAAATTTATCATCTATTGCTTATCAATTTTTATTTCATTTAAGGGGGTGTCAGAGTTCGGCTGTTACCACTAAATTGCAAGACTTTGACATCCCCATAATCCGGCTAGACGGCTTTGTTGTAGATGAGAGAACATGACTAAATGAGCAGATTTAAGAAATTATTAAATTTTCATTTTGTTCATCTTGAACAAAGTCATTTCTACAGAACCCCTACACGGAAAAAAAAGCTTTGGTTATGGCAACCAAAGTAATTAGTTGGCCCGTATTTAGTTGTGACGTCCAAAGACTTTAGTCACAGCATCCAAAGTATTAGCTGTCACAACCAAAGTCATTAGTTGTCCTGGTTTGGTCAGTATCCATTCGAAAAGGTTGTGAGAGTCAAAGAAAATTATTTCGCCGCGGTTTTAAATGTAAGAACCAAAGTGAATGGTTGAAAGATCCAAATTGATTTAATGTAATGAGTATATAAATTCATTTGTATGTTATGGATTGAATAGATTCTTAAACAAATATTTACGTGCAAGTAAAATTTTTTCCGAGCTTATATATAAAGGATTTGATATTTTAAAGTAAATTCTGTTCTTCTCAATATTATTTTCAATCCTCAAAAGTTAGAACATGTTGTAATTTATTAATAAAAAAAATTAATTCACTCTAATTTAAATCATACAACTCTTCAGTCTATAATGACATTAATTACCTACAATAATGTTGAGGCGTGTTAATGATTGAAGTGATTTTTCTATAGTATTAATATATTGACAATTTTAAGCCTTATATTATAAAAATATTTACCTCTGAATTTTTACCAAGTACTTATAATGAAGAAGGTAGTCTGATAAAGCAAGAAATTTTCTTTAAAATGGTATGTTAAATTATTATAAAATAGTACATTGTGTAACTAGTGCCAATAATAGGCTATATCATCTTTGAGAAGTTTGCAACACGAGTGGAATAGCCTATTTCTTGCGCTTGCTGCGCACGATATTTCTTTTTAAAAGTGCGTTGAAATGGTTCTTTTTTCGTGCATATTTTTCGAGTACTAAATGCGTATTCCCCCACTTCTACGACTAACGTTAACTTTTTTGCACTAATGCAGAAAAATGATCTACTTTCCGTACTAGTGTGCAAAACGATTTACTTTCCGCACAAGTATGGGAAAGTTAAAGTATAAGTGTGCGAACAGGTACACAATTTTCACTCAAAAAACAGGTACGGAAAAGTACTCTTTCCATGCATGTGTTAATAGTACATTAGCCCTTTAACGACCAAGACCCCGAATTTTCAACATCATTTTCAAGACTTTTTTTAACTAAAAAAAAGGTTTGAAAAAATTTGAAAAACATCATATCCAACATATTTTGAACGGGCGACAACTTTCACCCTCGTCGAAATAACCTGAGCGCACGTGTTGCGACAATATTTTAACATACAACGTGCGTAAAAGGCAATTTATCTCACGCATGTGTGACCAAAAATAACATTTTTATCACTCCGTGTGCGAAACACGACTTTTCATGCTTGTTTTCCGCGTGCGAAACATGCCATTATCGCACTTTTTCAGAGCATGTGTGAAGTATTTTTAGTGTGCGCAAAGTATTTCAGCGTGTGCGAAGTAAAATACTTCGAGTACGCTTTTACAAGATCGCAATAATTGTATGTTACGCGCAAGAAAAACAGGCACTCAAAGTTGTATTTCGCACACATCGTAGAACTAAAATATAGTTCTATACACGTGTGCGAAACAGATGAGCCTCGTACGGGTGTTTTGTTACCCGAGCGAAGCGAGGCACGGCAAGTTACTCCCGTGTCAGAATCACCTGTTTCGCACACAAGTATCGAAATGTATACTATTTGCTCTCGGAGTGTGGAAAAAAATTTATATTGAAGTCATTTATCATATTTTAAACTTAAGAAATTTATTCAGTAGTGTATTATTAAAATAAATATCCCTTTGAAAATTTGTGTCTTTATTATATTTTGTTTTTATTATATTTGTGTATTTATTATATTATATTTGGGAGCACATTTAAAAAAAAACCATTAAGAATGAAATTTGATACGCGTATAGTCTAGTCTAACTAACGAGGAGAAAGAGATTGTACTGATACTTTGAGAAGTAGTTTTTGGTACCTAAAATTGAAGTTTAGAAACAATTTTAGCGACCAATGGGCCCAATCTTTTAGAATAACCACTGTTCAAGACAAATATGCGAAAATTTATATAGCTGTTTCATGCTTTGCAGATAAGCGTCTAAATAAAATATAAAATGTTTCCAAATCACAAATGAAAATTGAGAACGCGACCTTTAATTTAAAATTTGAGAGGTTGTTAAATTCAAAAGCTCTACTCACTCGAAAGTTATGAGCGTTTTAAAATTTGACACAATCTCGCACTTAAAACTTTTCATTATTTTTATACTAATTAAAAGTGCAAAATTGTGCCTAATTTTTAAACTCTAATAACTTTTGAACGAATTCAGCTATTTACGTATATAACTTCTCAAATTGAAGGTCGTATTCTCAATATTCATTTCTAATTAAGAAAGATTAATTAAAAGAAGAGTTATAGAGCTTGAAGCAACTTAATAAATGATTACGTATTTGGCTTAAGTAACGGTTATCTTATAAAATTGTGCCCATTGGTCGCAAATATTGGTTCTAAACTTCATTTTCAGATACCAGAATCTACTTTCCAAAGTTTAGTAAATAAATAATTCTAATAGGTAAAGAAGTTTAATAAAATTAATAACATTAATTTTGTGCTTTACTTCACTTCACTTTACACTATCCTAAAGTTGATATTCGTAATCTACGCCCTCGAATTAATAAATAGGCACCGAAATATCTCTTCTTACAATTTAAATTAAAAATTTCCTTTTTCCCTTGCACCTCAACTATTTAGCTACCGACCTGAAATCCGCGTAACGTAACTACCGACTTGGTAGGGTAACAGTCACAAATAAAAATTTTGGTGGATTTGATTGAAAGTGAAAAATTTATTTACAAAATAATTTTGTCTTAATAGAATGAAGTATTTTTTAATATTTCTATACCTATATATTATCATAATTTGACGATAGACTTTAATTAGAATATGATTTTAAAAAGAATATGGTTTTAGGTTATGTAAAACAAGGTCTTCTCTATATTAAGTTAGTTTAGTAAATAATTTTCAAATTTCTTAATATAATATTATAATTTCTTAATGGTTTTTTTAAATGTATAGAAATTTTTATTAACTTTTAAAGAATCACAGATAAAATTTCTGCAATTAGTTTTAGTAATTTTCGTAGTTTGAAAGGTCATAAAATTCAGTAACACAAGGCTAATAACAAGTATTTTGGCCCTTTTAACTTGTTTCTCCCATAATAATAATTAGTTTCATTATTATTAAGTTCTACCTAATCTTTACAGCCTTGTTTATTCGAATTAATGATATCACTTTCTACAATAAAGCTTAACATTATTAACCGCTTATTCTCTCCAAACCCGCAAACATCTAGGTTTACTTGTTTAATCCTACAATTTTTGGGTCCTACATTTTTGGGTCCTACATTTTTGGGTCCTATAATTTTTTGAGTTTTACAATTTTTGGGTCCTACATTTTGGGGTTTATAATTTTTGGATCCTACATTTTTATGCTTAATAATTTTTGGTTCCTTCATTTTTTGGGTCCGTGGGAGAGTAAGTGACCGAGAAATTGTAGCTTGTACATAATATAAAAGCAAAATCACTACCGTACATGTGTTTATCAATAATATGGAAATTTATTGAAAATGAGTACTTGATATATTATGATTTCGAATATTTTTGGTGTAATAAAAAAGTCACGTTAGAAGTGACGTGGTTCTATTGTGACACAAAACTCTACTTTTCTTTGTAAAAACATTTTGTAATATAAGGAAAAATTGACAAGAGATTTTTTATGTAATTTTACAAATTCACATTATATTTAAAAATTTCAATTTTCCGTAGAATTATAACATTTTTCAAAACCTGGACATATATTTTTCAAAAAAGGAAAAAATGAGCCCAACTCTACACTCTAAACTCTAAAGAGTAAAAATTGCCGCTAAATTCTAGAAATATAGTAGTTTACTCCATGTCTAAAGCGTGAAACGTTAATTTTCTACTTTGTCTGAGAGAAAGTTCATAGTTTACTCTTATAAGAGAGTAAATTAGTTTGTTTACTCTAATATAAAGAGTAAATTTTCAATTTTCTACTTTACAAGCGTAGAGTTTTGAGTCGACTAATATTTTACGCTTTACTAAGGGGTAAAATTATAAATTCATACTTTACTATAGTAGAAAAATGTAGTTTATACTTTAAAAAGAGTAAATTAATAAATTTAATCTTTCCCAGAGAATGAACCAGGTACACGCATGTGATTATAACCTCACTTATAGGTACAGCCGTTACATGCGACTGACGCGTCCAATATAATTTCTGTTATTGGTTAAGAGTTAACATTATATATCTTTATACACACAGTATAACCG
>UELU01100283.1:0-12727 GCA_900490025.1 Megastigmus dorsalis | reverse complement strand
GTAGAAATGCATCAACGGAATTTTTCACGACGGCCAGAGCCATGCTATCAAGATATTGGAGATAAAGGATTGCAATAACAGAATAAGCGTGCTTTTGCTGGTTTCTTATTTCTACCTTATAACGTATTATAGGGACTAGAGATGAAAATAGCAAAATGCACGTTTTCCACTAGTTTAAGTTAATTTTAAGTTTTTAGTTTTGTATAGAGCCAGTACAGCGCACAGGAAACTTTTCCTTCTAGTTGTAATTGTAGTGGGGTGCCATTAGTTTGCAGCTTTTCTGCAAACTTCTAGCACCTTACTGTAGTAGTATTATATCATACATTAATTGTATTATTATTGTGTGTACTCTGGTTTAATAAATAAATAAAAATAAATGTTTCGTGCGACAAAGGAATTGTGGATTTTTAATGATTTTTATCGCACTTTGATTATCGACATAAAGTATCGGAGTTTTCAGCTTATGATTAATCAAATTACGGAGTAGTCTATCTAACCATAATAGTTCTTGTACAGTGCTGCAAGCAGCGATGAACTCGGACTCGCTCGTCGATAGTGCAACTGGCTGTTGTCTACGCGAACTCCACGCAACCAAGTCGTTCTCTAATTTTATTATGTAGCCTGATGCCGACCTGCGCGATACATAATCGCCAGCGAAATCTTCATCACTATATTCTAAGAACTCTACATTTTTAGTCAAATCATTCTTACCATGTATCAAGCCATAATTTAATGTACCTTTAAGGGGGTATTATCCCTATAGCCCGTATTTTCCTACATTCACCTGAAATAAAAAAAACAATGCATTAATTACATTTAATACAATATATATCATATATTTTACTATAATTTATGCCAATTTTAATATGAAAAATCAAATAATTTCATGGGAACTTGCTAATATTACATCAGCAACATATTCTGGCCACGCGCAGGATCTTGACCAAACCATATGATGGATTTTGTTCTATAATGTCTCAAAATGTATGTAAAAAACTACTTGAGGACCTAACGTTATTTATATAAGCAAGAAATAAGATCCAGAATTTTCTGAAAAAAAATATTGTTCGGTAAACAAAAAAAAGTTCTTAAATTTCTACTTTTTTTCATATTTACAATGATACTTACATGTTAATTGGCATTTTGGTTAATATAAATAGCGTTAGGTCCTCCAGTATGTTATTACAAACATTTTAAGACCTCATATGTGAAAATCCATCCAATAGTTCCTCCAGGAACCTGCGCGTAGACTCTAAAAACATATAAAGGAGATAAATCAATTTAAAGTTAAATATTGACATGATGCTTAATATATTTAATATACTTAACTAAACTGTTTCTGTATTTTACTCCTTTTAAAAGTAAATATTTTCCATAAAAAAAGGTAATATTGCAGTATTCGCATAACCTGAAAGACAAGTATATCAGGTAAATTATGAAGTATATGTATACGTATAAAATAATACATAAAATTATTATAATTATAAAGTTTTAAACTCTTTGAATTAGATATTTACATGTTTATTGTTGGAACACATATACATTTGATATAACTTGTTTACAGTCCAGTCCAGCATGTGCAGGCAAAGATGAGATATAACTTTCTTGCCTGGAAAAAGAAATCACGCAAAGAAACACTTTTTCATATAACACTATAGTCACATGTAAAGCAAGAATACTTACCTGATCTCATTGAATTTCTTCATTGAAAATTCTTTTATTTTGAACACTTTACATTCATCACGACTTTGGTTCTATAGCAGTCAGCAGACTGTAAACAACTTGAATCTAAATCATATGATTGCATGCAATGCAGTGTGTACTCGCTTGAGCTGCCACCTTGTCTCGTCGATAAAGCAGACACCGTGTATCATAATCGACAGAGTAGCGACACTAGCGATGCGCGGTCTTTTGAAAATTGAATACATAATACGTTTATATAATGATCGCAAACTAGTAAATGATTGTTATTTTAAATTATTTTATTCTGCAAGTGCTTGGTTATAATTTTTAAAATGACAACCTTATTAAATAAATGATGCTAAATAGCTGAAATTGTATTTGATGAACATTATATTTTCTTGAGCATTTATGATTCGGAATAGATACCTGGAAAGGTCTTTCGTTTACAGAATGAGTTTTAATATCACAATGTATAAAAATATTTTATTTTGCATAGAAAATACGATATCGTGGCTTATATAACTAGAATAATGGAAAAAATCAATATTTTGTGAGTTTTAATTTTTGCGATGTTATTCCTTAAATACTCGTAACTTCTTTATTTTTTGGATTTTCTGCTTGAAAATTTGTTTTTAGGTTCGCTATAATATGTACTTTAAGAATATATAATAAAAAAAAAATCAATTTTTTCGTCATTTTTATGAATAATAAATACCCCCTTAATATATTTTATTACACGTTTCACGCCGTTCCAGTGACCGTTCGTAGGTTTACGAACTGCGAATGATATATCTGATCTACTGACCATAGCGAGAAACATTAAGCTGCCTATGGCCTCTTTATATGACACGTTATTTAAAATCAAATCATTCTCAAAATTTTCAAGTTTAGTTTGTGAATCAAAAGGTACACAAACTTGTTGTGCATTTTGCATATTAAAACGTATAACTTATTTCTATACCTAAAAATATATTCAGATCGCAAACAGTAACCTATTAAGTAAGTTATTTTGTAAGTGAGCTATCAAGTTTTCTATTTTCTTAATATTTTTACACGCAATAACACCGTCATCTACATATATAATCAAAATAATTACTTCAGCAGTATCTCTACTTACAAAAATATAAGGATCCGCCTTTGTTTGATACAGCTTAAACAATTCAAGACATTTTACAAACTTATCATTCCAGCACCTTGCGGCTTATTTAAGTCCATATAAACTCTTTTCTAATTTACAAACTTTACTCTTACCGTTAGTAAACCCTTCTGGTTGATACATATCTGTCTCACACAATTCGCCGTTTAAAAACGCAGTTTTTACGTCAAACTGTTTAAAAAGCATTTTCTCACTCGCAGCAACCGATAAAAACATTCTAATTGAATCGTGACGAGCAACGGGGCTAAATGTCTCATTATAGTCAATACCAGAATGCTGCTTTAACCACTAGCCTAGCTTTAAAAAAATTATTTTCATTCTCTTTATTTTTTATTTTAAAAACCCATCTATTTTTAAAAATTAGAGTGTCACGCGGAGTATCTACAAGTTTTCAAGTGTTATTTTCTTGTAAAGAGTCTATTTCATCTTTCATGGCTTTTTGCCATTCACGCGAGTCACAGCTTTGCATAGCGTCGTTAAAGATTATCGGTTCGCTAGTTAGAGTGACAAATAATTCTTCTATATCTAAATTATTATCATCAGGGATTGGTAATCCATACGTTTCGGGTTATTCATTTCTATTGCGATCTCGCAAAGAATACCTCTGTTGTTGTTCGTTTTGCTCATTATTATTAAATTGATGAGGAATGTCTGCATTATTCTCAACACATTCATGAAAACTATTATCACTCGCATTACTTGCAACATCATCATGTAAATAATTTTCAGTCTCTAATATTTTTATATATGAATCTGAATCTTTTATAATATCAAAACTAACATTAGAATTTTTTGATTCATCTTTAAAGATTACATTTCTGTGTAGTTCAATTTTATTTGTATCGGTAATTAAAATCTTACGCTTTTACACATTCATCATACCCGACAAAAATTCCACTCTTAGCTTTCGCATCCCACTTCAATCGTTTCTGCTTAGGTATATGTACATAAACTTGAGTTCCGAATATTCGGAAATGTAAAAAATTAGCCTTTTTTCCGAACCATAATTCGTATGGACTTTTGTTTTGAATTTTAGTTTTTCTTGTGCGATTTAAGACGTATGCATCAGTATTAACCGCTTCTGCCCATAGTTTCTTTTTTAATGCGCTTTCAATTAGAATTGTCCTTGCTGATTCTACGAGGGTCCTAGTTTCTCTTTCGGCTTTGCCGTTTTGTTCAGGAGTATACGCAACGGTGCGTTCATGTTTAATTCCGTGCTTAGCAGTCAAATCAGACATTTGTTTGTTTACAAACTCTAGGCTATTATCTGTTCGTAATATATTTATACTATTGCCAGTTTCATTTTTAATCTAAGTACGAGATTTTCAAAATAGTCTGTAACTTCACTTTTATTTTTAAGAAAATAAATTTTTTACATAACCAGAGTAATTATCCTTAAATAAAAGAAAATACCGGGAATTTCCGATTGAAGCTACTTCCATAAGCCCACATATGAGGCGTTTCACGTCAACTCTCTAAGCGCGGCGCGGGAGCGCTTAATCGTGCTGTTTTCATCTCATGTTTAAAGGGCTAAAATGCTCCTAGAAATTATCATAACGAAGTGATTTCAATGTATTTTTTCCTCAGCTTCCCGATGGTTTTCTCAGATTTGTTAAATTTGCTTAATTTGACCTTGAAAAAATATAAAATGTGCTATATCTCAAAAAATGCATTTTTAATATTTTTTTTGACCTGCTAGATCGAAAGAGGAGGAAATTTTACGTCGATATAGCTATTTTCTGGAAAGGTATTTTTTGATTTTATCGAGATATCATTCAACAAACACAAAGCGCTCGACCAGGCGTAGCGCGTGCGCGTACAACTTCGGTGGCGGCGATCGAATGTTGTCATTTATTTATTCATTGGCTTTGGTACGCATTAAATAAATTATATTTTCTTTTATTTATGCAAATGTATTTTTGTTTATTAATTTTTTTAGTTAATAATTATTTTTTTTCTCATTATATGAATATTACAAAAAAATAGAAATATTTCAGGATTGTTTTATAAAATACTCAACATGTTCAGGAAAAATTTAATTATGTAACCACCGATAGGTGGCTTGTACTGAAATTCCGATGCTCGAAAGTGATTATGCAAGATTTGTTTATATGTATACGATTGATATACAACGTTGAAGTATGCGTTTTTTCGTCTTAACGAACTAACTGTGCCTTTGCGATTCATCTTTAACTGATCTGTCTTTTTCAAGACAAACTTACTACAATTGATCTTTCATGTATCTGGCTTTTTTAAGACAAATATGGGTTTTTTAACATGTGTCAATCCTTTAGGAAAGGATAAACACTGTAAAGAATTGACTGAATTCCCAAAATCATTACAAGAATCATTTCCATCAATACCAGATGGAGCACAAGTTTGTGTTTCATGCAAAATTTTACTGTATAAGAAATGTAAATCGAATGAATCTTCTCCAATACCAAAAAAAATTAAATTGAATTGTGATGATGAAGATCATATAAAAAATAAGCTTTCTCAAACAAAATTAAAAGAAGAAAGAATTTTGTTACTTTCGCTCGCTCCTACATTTTGGTCACGTACAAATTTAATGGAAAAATTAGGTTGTACAGATGGGAAGCAAGACAAATTCTAAACACAGATACAGATAAAAATATTTTAACTGTACCATTGAAAAATAAAGGAAAAGAGCTTCCTAACGAAACTAAAAATTTGGTAAAAAACTTTTATGAACGTGACGACATCAGTAAATTATTGACTGGAATGAAAGATTTTATTTCAATAAAACAAGTTACTGGTGAACGATTACACGTTCAAAAGACATTGCTTCTCGGTAATTTGAATGAAATTTATATTTTATTTAAAAATGAATATAAAAGTGTCAAGATAGGGTACACAAAATTCACGCAATTAAAACCACCACACTGTGTATTGGCTGGAACTAGTAGCGCACATAATGTATGCGTATGCGTGCATCATGAAAATGTGAAACTTATGCTAGACGCTCTTAATTTGAAACACTTAACAAAAAATACTGATGCACCCTTAGAAGATTATCACGACTGTATGATAAAAATTGTGTGTACTCAACCATCCGATAAATGTTTCTTAGGTGATTGTCTGGATTGCGAGAGTAATTTTTCAAACCTTGAAAAACTTATAACGAATGCTCCGAAAAATCATGGCAATCATGAAATTAAATTTGAATCATGGAAGCAAACCGATCTTTGCTCAATTACTTCTGAAACATTAAAAGTTTTCAAGTTTCTCGAAATATTTAAAGATAGATTAGTAAAATTAAAAATTCACGATTTTTTTGCTAAACAACAAGCGGTTTTTGTTAAAAATTTGAAAGAAAATCTTGAAGAGGGAGAGGTAGTAACTGGTTTTGATTTTGCCGAAAATTACGCTTTTGTTATTCAAAATGCAACTCGATCATTCCATTGGAATAATAATCAAGCAACTATATTTACAGTTACGGTGTATTATAAAATAAAGGATGAACTTAAACACAAAAGCATAGCTATTATTTCAGATAATCTTAATCATGATACTATTTCGGTATATGAATATCAGAAAATCATTATAAATTATCTTAAAAGTCATCATAAACTTAAAAAAATTTATTATGTGACTGACGGAGCAGCACAACATTTTAAAAATAAGAGTAATTTTCATAATCTTCTTTTTCATGAAAAAGATTTTCAAATTAATGCTGAATGGCATTTTTTTGCCACTGCACACCGCAAAAGTGGATGCGATAGTATAGGTGTAAATTTGAAAAGAGGAGCCCGTAGAGCTAGCTTGCAGCTTACAGGAACTAACAAAATACTTACAGCTTACGATCTATATAATTGGGCACAAAAGTATTGCAAAGAAACGAAAATTTTCTTTAGTAGTAAAGAAGCTTATGAAAAAAATTCAAAGAAATTTAAAGGTCGAATCGATTAGGCCAAGTTCATCCCAGGTACTTTAAAATATCACGCTTTTATTCCAATAGATCGTAAGACTAAGAAACTTAAAACATCTTTGGCATCCGAGTACGATTTATTTCCTAAATTAAAAAAGTCAAAAATTGTTAAAAAGACTTGAATAAGCTTTAAAAGCTTAGGAGTATGAATTGTAATGATGGTTAGTCGAGCAGCTAAGAGTTAAGGTCTGCAGCAGTAGCACGCCCAACGCGCCGCGACTGGTCGAGCGCCTTGTGTATGTTGAATGATATCTCGAAAAAATCAAAAAACACCTTTCCAGAAAACAGCTATATCGACGTAAAATTTCCTCCTCTTTCGATCTAGCAGGTCAAAAAAAAATATTAAAAATGCATTTTTTGAGATATAGCACATTTTATATTTTTTCAAGGTCAAATTAAGAAAATTTTACAAATCTGATGAGACCATCGGAAAGCTGAGGAAAAAATAAATCGAAATTTCGTTATGATAATTTCTAGGTGCATTTTAGCCCTTTAAACATGAGCTGAAAACAGCACGATTAAGCGCTCCCGCGCCGCGCTTGGAGAGTTAACGTGAAACACCTCATATATCAGCATGGATTAATTCACCAACTTGTTTTGTTTCGTTATTTCTTCTTTCAAAAGGTAAACGATGTATTTTTCCTAGAACACAAGCTTCGCAAAATGATTTTTCATTACTAATCTTTATATTATTTTCAAGCAAAAGTTTTTTAACGTGTTCGAAATTCTGATGAGCTAATCGCTCATGCCATAATTGTAATACGCTTGTTTTAATGTTTTCGCTAACCTTACTACTATTATTTGAGGACGCATTACTTTTTACATTTTCATTATCGCATATACTTTTGTCATTGGTATTTTTTATTACATCATGTATTAAACTATAATTTTTAGTCTTTTCTGTGAATTTAAATTGCATCTCAAATAAAACCTTTTCATGTATTCTTTCACCGATTGCAACAATTTCATTATTTTTATAAAACACGCATTTTAAATTCGTTGACTCCAAACGTATTCCTTTAGCAAGGACGCTACCCATTGAAAATAAATTAAATTTAATATCCGGCACGTGCAATACATTTATCAGATTTTTCTTGATCCAAGAATTTCCATTGAACGCGAGTACTTCTATCTTACCTCTCCCTATTCCAAAAACTACGTGTCCGTTGCCAAGTCGAATCGGAATCACATTCTCCAAATGTTCATAATCTTCGAAATATTGACGGTTATTGCACATATGCGACGTTGCGCCGGAGTCGAGAAGCCATGATGATTCGATGTTGTTTACTGGAATACGTAGATGAGAGTGAAGTCTCCTCAACAACGATGAGCGCATTGTCCTCTTCGCTGCTCGGCTTGCCACGTTTCTGCGAATTGACTGTTGGTCGTTTATGTTTATTCTCTTTTAGGAACCAGCAGTCTTTTTTGAAGTAACCCTTTTTCTTACATTTATAGCACTTTTTTCATTTTTCTTACATTTGTTTTTGTTGTTATTCGGAAACACTTTTTGCATTTTGTTAGTTAAAAGAGCTGCACTTTTATAATTTTTTCGAGACTTCTTTCTTGTTTCCTCCATAACTAAATGTGCTGTCAGATTATTAATAGTTTTTTGTTCTTGATTAGTTGATTCCCAGGCCGAGACAAAATGATTATACTCTTCCGGTAGAGTCATTACTATTTTTGTGATTAGCATACTGTCTGAAATAGTTTCACCAAACATTTTTAAACTGCAACACAAGTCTTGAATTTTTGAAATTTGCGTCGTGATGTCATCGCTAGAATTCTTTTTGTAGTTGATCCATTCTTGTTGCAACATGTGTATGCTCGTGTCCGACTTATTTTCGTACACTTTATGAAGTTTTTCCCACATTTCTTTTGTACTAGAACAGTTAATTATATGAAGCATCGGCGTATTATCTATAGATGTGACGATGTACTTTTGTGCGATTCCATCGTTCTTAGTCCAACTTGCAATATCTTTTTGAAATGTTGCCTGAACAGCGGCGTTTGCTTATTTGTTCTGCCCTTGGAGCAGTTGGTTTTTCATTTGTACCTTCCATGATGTCGTATATACCTTTCGACACAAACATTACTTTTATTTGAAACTTCCACACTTCCCAATTCTCACTGCCTTTCAAACTGCAAATTTTTATGAGTTCGCTTTCTATTTTCGTTCTGTTTTTTTTTTGTTTTAAAACTTTTATTAAATCTTTTTATTGTATTTTACCACGACCCAGAGCCCATAACCTGTTGTTTTAAATATATCAACGAATAAAGAAAAGCACACAGTTTGAATAATATTATAGTTTATAAAGAAGGGAGATAATATGGAATGCGATGAGGAAGATGGGAGTGGTGAAGCATAAGAGGATAAGGATAAGAGAAGAAGAAACGGATGAATTTGAGGTTGTAAAGGGAGTGAAACAAGGATGTCCTCTGGTTCCAGCATTATTCAATGTGGCGATGGCAGACCTGGAAGGAACAATGAAAGGGATACAAGAGGGAGGACTGGTGATAGGGAGAGAAAAGATATGGACGCTCTCGTGGAAAAGGCAAAAATGATGGAATTTAGGAAAGGAGGAGGAAGATGGAAAAAAGAGATGTAATAAAATTTGAATGGAAAGGAGAAAAGATAGAAAAGGTGAAAAGGTTCACATGTCTAGGATTCAAAATGAGTGGAAATAACAGAGAAAAAAGTCATATAAAATACGTAACCAACAGAGCAAGAATGATCATGGGAAAAATCTGGAGTGTAGGGAAAAGGAGCATACACACGGACTGCAACAGAAAGATGAGAATATTTGACGCAGTAATAGGAAGAATGATGCTGTACGGGGCAAAAATATGGTTATGGAAAGAAAGAGGAGAAGTGGAAAGGATACAGGAAAAATTTGTGAGATGGACACATGAGATACAAGGAGAACGCCAAGTCACGTAGTAAGATGGGAAACGGGAAGAGAGAAGATGAAAATAAAAGCAGGAACAAGAGCAATGTAATATCAAGAAAAAATTAAAAAATAGATCAGAGGAACCATATGAGGGGAATGCATGGCGGTGATGCTAAGAGGAGAAGAGAAAACAGTGCTGGAAAAAAAGAGAAAAAAAATTTTTGCCGAAAAAGGCTGGTCACGGGAGGCAAATTGGGAGCGTATTTATCAGTCGCTGGCTGAGGAGAAGAAAATGCCTCAGTACATTCTTAAGATTATGAGCAACTATTTGAAGAACAGCAAGTTGGTTATACTGACGGAGAAAGGCAAAGTCGCAGTAGACCTCTCGGCAGGAGTACCGTAAGGTTCCATAAAGGGTCCCTTCTTGTGGATCTGCATCTACGATGGGATACTGAGGCTCAAGTTACCAGATGGAGCATCGCTGACTGGTTTCACAGATGACCTGTTATTGGTCGTGGTTGTGGAAACCACTAAGGTGGTAGAGCTAATAGCTAATGCAGCTCTGGAATCGATAGCCGAGTGGCTGGCAAGCAGGTTCTTGCAACTGACAGTTCGCAAATGCGAGGGCATTTTGAAAACGAGACGAAGAAAATTCGAGGTACCTCAGTTTTAAATTAATGGCGAGGAAATCCCTCTGAAGAAGGAACTCAAATACCTAGGCGTATGGCTGGACAGGAAATGGTCTTTCCAACACCACATGATGGAAGTAGCAATGAAAGCGTCAGAGGTCTGTACGTCGTTGATGCGACTTATGCCCAATATAGGAGGGCCTTGGCCAGCGCGCAGGCAGTTGCTATCGACGGTGATGGAGTCCATCCACCTGTACGGGGCACCAACATGGACAGAACATGTTGCGCCATACATAGTGGACAAACACATGGAAGCAGTGCAGCGGAAAATGAACCTGCGGATAATAAGTGGATGGCGAACGATTTCTGGAGAAGCTGCCAGCGCGCTTAAAGGTGTCCCCCGATCAGGTTATTGGCTCTGGAGAGAAAACAGGTATGGGATGTTGAGGTGGAGCATCGAAAGACACAAGGCCATATGACCGAAGAAGAGTATACGAGAAACTGCACGGGACACGTTGCTTATGTCATGGCAAGACAGATGGGATTTCTCAAATGAAGGCCACTGGACTTATAAACTTATACCGAGGATAAAGGAATGGGTTCTACGCGAACTGGGGGTGATGGAATACCGCCTTACACGCAGGCACTTAGCGGTCATGGGTACTTTGGCACCTATTTGCTCGACAGGACGCACAGACCCAACAGCAACTGCCGCTTTTGCGGGGAAGAGAAAGACGATGCCGAACACACTTTGTTCGTGTGCCCAGCGCACGAACAGGAGAGAAGGCAGGTAGCCGAGGAAACCGGGTCGCCGTTGCAAAAAGATAACCTAATAGCGATCATGCTTTCAACACAAGAAAACTGGGACAAGATGGCCACATTCATCAGGGAAACTATAAAAGTCAAAGAAGAAAAGGAGAGAGAAGAAAGAAGAAATGACTCAAGAGAGAAGATAGAAGAAATAACTGAAGAGAGATCAAGACTGATAGGCGAAGAAACACAGAATCCAAAGAGGAATCCTTTGGGATTGGAAAATGCCCCACTGATGCCACGTTGGAGACTCCGACACACGGTGCAGCATTGAGGTTGAAACCGTTTCGACAATCTCAACAACAATGCGTGGTATGGTCCCTAACGGATTTTCACCCTACAACCCCCTACAAAAAAAGATATAAATATAGATAGATATAGATACTGATAGATAGATATAGATACAGATGCAGATACTGGTGCAGATGTAGATGCGGATGCAGATACAGATACGAGGCTAAAGAACGGTGACCTCAGAAATGTCCTTTTTATCAAGTAAAGGAAGAACCGTACCGAGCACTGCATATACATCATTATCTAAATTAGAATTATCCTCGTTAACTATACCATTTATTATAAGTTCACAGCTACCAAGAGCCACACACACCTGAGACTCATTACCAATGGCATTATCACATTTAACATTATTATTATTAAAAAAATTATTGCTATGATTATTGCGAGATTCACAATTTATTTTCGTATTGTCATCGACCATGCCGGTAACCTTAATCAATAAATTGTTAATTTGATCTTATAATAACATTTTCTCTCAATAACAATGTCCGATCGTTCTACAGGCCCTCCAGCTGGGTCGACTGCAAATTAATGACACTCTCAATCGAGGACATTCAATCAACCAACTTACTCATCAACTCTCCTGTACCTGTTACAAAAGTTGTGGAAGCAGAAACGGCATCAAGCCTTCTCACTACAAGAATCCCAAGATCATCAATTGTCCTTAAGAGTAATTGAAATTGACAAGCTATACGGGGGTGCACTGATAATGATGCGCTCCTCACGAAGATTGTTGGACGATAAAGTTGTCTGAGAAGAATCCGCTAGGCTCTGTGGCGCACACTCTATTTTATTAACATTAGCTGGGGTAGAAGCACATAATACTTTCCCGGGGTCTTGTAGTGACGACATGTCCTATTAATATTCGAATTATATTTTAGCTTCTCCAGAGAGAGAGAGAGAGAGAGAGAGAGAGAGAGAGAGAGAGAGAGAGAGAGAGAGACAGAGAGACAGGGAAACGCAGAGGGAGAGGGAGAGGGAGAGGGAGAGGCAGACGGAGATGGAGAGGGAGAGGGAGACGGAGAGAGATAGAGATAGAGACAGAGATAGAGAGCGAGAGCGAGAGCGAGAGAGAGCGAGACAGAGATATAGATAGATAGAGAGACAGAGAGACAGAGACAGAGAGATAGAGATAGAGAAAGAGAGAGAGAGAGAGAGATAGCGAAATAGAGAGAGAGAGAGAGAGAGAGAGAGATAGATAGATAGATAGATATTCTTTTATTTGTATAAGTATACAAAAATGACATAACAATTGAATATAACAATACATTTCAGATAATAACTTTTACAATAATACGTTTTATCAGTCTTATAG
>UELU01100280.1:0-11217 GCA_900490025.1 Megastigmus dorsalis | reverse complement strand
CATTTGAGCACAGTATGGAACATTTCAGTATACTACGATATTTTTCGGCTAAAAATGGCACATTTAGATTCATACAGAATCATGCCAAAATGTGCCAAAATGTGTAGAGTCCAACTGTGCCAAACTGTGCACAAATGTGCCTAATTGTGCATAAATGTGCATAAATGTGTCTAAATGTGCCGAAATGTGCCAAAATGTGCCAAAATGTGTTAAATGTTCCAATTGTATATACCTGGACACATTTATGGCACATTTCGGCACATTTCTGCACAGTTAGACACAGTTCAGCACATAAGTCATTTCCACTAGGGCCCTTAATGATGCAGATTATGTGTGTATTTTCTACAGACTTTATTTTATTCGAAGCTCATCGTCGTCCTCCTCAACTACCTAATTTATTTTACGCGTATGTATCTATATATATTTAAGCGAAGTATTAAATTTGTTGGAATTCATTATCTGTTATATATAGATGTCTCAGAAACAAAAAATGCTTCAAATAAAAATGCCATGCCAACTGAGCTGCCTCCGTCATATACGGAAGCTATGCGAGATCCGCATTATCCAAATGTTACCAATTCTATGCAGAGGCCGACGGCACCGACTGCATCAGAACTAGCTAATTTGAATTCTTACTCCAACAACATTGTTGTGCCAAATAATTCGTCTCAAACAGGTTCTATATTTTTTTCAAATAAAAACTACAATTTGTCTTTTATCATCTATCCATTAAACCAAAATCTGAATTGTTTTGAAGCTCAAAGTCAAATGAAATAATTTTCGAAGACATAGCGTTTCGGTTGACTAAATTATTTAAAGATAAATGTTTTGATAAAGTACCTATATCTCTTTTTCTACACTCCATAGAATATGCACAGATATAATGCGCATATTATCGACATTAAAGATAGCGTATGTACGACAAACTATTTCTTACAGACGAACATAGCGCCGGCGTGCAAAATAATAGAATATTTCAACAATGGGATGGTAACGCAACAAGAATCTTAATCATTAACCGTTTGCAAATGAATGATGAATTCAACAGAGCTAATTCAGAGAGAGAAAGAGAATTACAATGGGAATTAATATTGAATCAACTTTTGTACAATGGGTACAACTTTACTATTTTCGATCTGATCCAATTTTGGGAGTTTCAATTTCGCATATACAAGTCGATAATCAATAGTTTAACTTCTGGAGGGGAGTACCAAAACACCGAATGGCAATATTTTGAACCAATGCATAATGTATTTGGAAATAGTGGTAGTTCTACTGTATTGGTAAGTACGTATATCTGTAGTAAAGATATAAAAATTCACTGCGCTATTACAATCTAAAACTGCGAAAAATTAAAGACAGAATAGTAAAGATTACGATACAAGTGCGCGAAATAGGCGACTCACGCAAGAGTACAGAGCTTGTCAGCCGAGCGAAACTAGAGTGACAAAAACACGATTGTGAGGATCACGTGGATGCGTGGAAAAAGTAATTATTTCTCGCACTCTTTTCAAGGAGTGGAGTAATCGACTATATACCACTTCATTCACAATTTATCCTCGAATAAGAAGTCAAACTTCTTGCATATTGTTTCAAAACTTATTTTTATTACACTATCGTTTTATTTTATTTCCTATTGCTTATAATTAAAATTGGTTTTCTTCAATAAAAAATTTTTAAAGCCATAATTTTTGACAACGGCAAGCGAGATATAAAAAGCGTTTCTATAATTTAATCACTTATCACGTTTATTTACAGTACCTCGTTTTCTATTTCATGCGTCTTTCAACAATTAGAATAGTGGAAACTATTAGTGAAAAATCGTAATGCTAGAGTTCAATTTATTTTAAAATTATTCAGAATCATAAATCGTTGATATTAATCTCTGCCTCATTTTTGTCTCGAACCATTATTTTAATAACTAGGGTACGTCCCATATAAAATCCAAAATTTCAACGAAGGATATGATACAAAATCCAATTATTCGGTGTCCATCATTGAATAGTTGCTGTTTATTAGGTATTATAATATTTTATGAATTTTCAAATCATTCTAATTTAATTTCAGGATACTGTATCTGACTCGTCAAATGTTCTTTGCAATACTACTATAATTCCTCTCTCCGATGTTTCTACTATTCCACCAGAAATAAAGAATGTAGAGGGAAATCCCGATTCAGCATCGCCGTTAACACAGCATGAAATTCCATCAGCACTGCCCAGCCAGAATAACGATTCGCTCACTAATGTTACATCAGCAAACGGCTTGTCTACGATGCCACAAATTACGGATACATCAGTTTCCATTGCTAATACGTCTACCATTGAAAGTGCTTCAGTGTTACAAACCAATGATAATTCCGAGCCACCGTTAAATGGACTGTTAAAATCTAGTACAAATCTCACGGATTCTTCTGTAGTAAACGATCTAACAGAATCGACAATTCCGTCGTCTTTCATAAATGAAGAAGCGGGTATGTAATGCGTACTTCCTTATCAGCGTATGACGGCAATCAAATGAGTGGAAAAGAACTGTTAGTTAACATTATTTGTCTGCATTGTAAGATAAATAAAAAGTTTGTATTTTCAGAAACTCTACTTCCATCGGTACCAGTTGTGAAACTTCTCACTGGTTCCTCGTCGAACTGCTTGTACGATGCCGTAACGACTCAACCCGAAAGTACCTCTATACCGCAATTTCTCGGGGAGAGCGTTATAACAACGCAACCCACGTTTTCTTCAGTTTCAAAAATCAGTGATTCAAATAACACTGATTGTGACGATGAAGACGGCTGCTGCGACGACGACTGCGGATGTTGCGACGATAACTGCTGCGAGGATGGAGGTGTCTGTGACGACGGCTGCTGTGACGATTGCTGCGATGATTGATATTGCGATGCATGTGACAGTACATGTGCGCTGTAGTGATTAACAATATAACTTCGTGAATTGTACTCGTATACTATCATGTTTACTAAGAAACGCGAATGGCTTCGATAGATGATGAGTAACATACCCGCAGCCTATATACATGTTTCGACTATGAAGCATAATAAGCTTTCGTTCGATATTTTTTAAATAGTAGTCAAATATGTGTACATATGTAAGTTTTATTAATTTTTTAACGATTTTTATGATTTCAATATATACCAGTAGTAATAGTAATTAAAACATCGGAATAATCAAATCAAATCAAATCAAATATAAAAGCCAAAGTGTAATTTTTACATTGTGATATATTTCTACATTTTGTAATTATATTGAGAAAGATTTTTATTAACTGTAAAGCTGTTTTTAAACGTATCCTGATTGAAAATATGGAAAACGGGACGAAATACTCACGGGATCTGAGCGAAATCTCTACGGAGCGAATCTATATTGGATCAGTCCCAATTTTATATTTTATAAGGAATCCGACATAAAATAAACTCCAAATTGAGTTTGCTGAATCTGTTTATAAAAAAAAAAAGATTTTAGAGAAATACATGTCGGAGATTATTTATAAAAATAGAGTTGACATTTATAGTTGCGAGCAGTCTATTGAAAGAAAAATGGCGTTCTACTTAACTGAAAGTAGAATGCAAGCTTAACTGCTCAAGAAGGGGCCGAGACCTCTCTGGCATTGCCGAAAGAATGAAAGGATGTCTTTTTTATTATGATCTTTTTTAATTTTAGTAATTAAAATGTTTTTTTATAACTTATTAAAATATGTGAATTATTTATAAACTATATGATGTAAAGTACCTGAAAGTCTTTGGATTATATCCAAGCTTGTAAAATTATATCGATCGTTGAAGTTGAGAGTGATGCATGTAAAAAAATGATATATACAAAAATAATAAATGCAAAGAATATTTGTTGAAATGAATAGAATTATTTCTACAATCAAATATGACCGTCTAAAACACTACAAGGTAAACAGTAATCATATATATGTACATTTTTTATATTTAAAAGTTTTTTTAATGATAAACAAAGAATTTTTCAATTAAAATAAAATTTAAAATCTATTATACTTATTTATTTTTACAACATTTTTACAAAATATCTTATATAATTATTAATCCATTAGTGTCGTAGAGGTCCTGTTGGACCCATTTAAAGTTTTCAGTGTTTTGGAGTTTTTGTACAATAATCTCAAAATTTTATAATATTAATCGAAGGATCTGATTATAATAAACTTTTGCTTTTCTTGTGTAAGTTAAAAGTTATCAGAAGCTCAATATAGATCACAAAAAAACTAAAATGATGAAAAAAATATTTTATAGCAGAATTTCCTTAGTTACTAATCGATCTATTTTGAACTGCACCCTTCGATTATGCTATTTATTTTATCTGCACCCATTTAGTTTAAAAAAAAAATGAGTACTATTCCAAGTATTTGAAACCGCGATATCTCAGTAAATAGAGGATATTTTTTACACATTAATTGAGGAATTTACATTAATTATAAATATAAGATTCGGCGTATTTTTAAGTGCACCTTTTCGTAAATTAATTTATTTTATCGTAAATTAATATTTTTATACATAAAAATATTTTATTACTTAATTTATTTATAAATTATTATATGTGAAATATATATTCGAATAAATACATAAGTTTGAAGAAGCTAAATGCTAATAAATTGGCAGCGGTTTTTTGACATTATGAATAGACGCAACTTTACCTTGTTCGATTTATCCCGATAGAGTATGCATTAAATAGTTTAATTCATAATTTTTGGCGAACTTCTTCCTTTTTTAACGCATGAGTATAATGCATCCTGGCTGGTTTTTTACCTATAGAAAAAGTTTTGTATTATAATATCACGTGTAATAACGAAAAAAAATGTTGACTGACAATCTTAAATTAATTTTCAATTATTTTGAGAAATTGAGATATTTTAACACCTAAATATGCTTTAATATAAATATCCTTCTATTTCATAAATTTATGGAATTAATCGCTTTTCTACCCCTATTATACTTTGCAGAAATTAATTAAAAAAGCTTACTTTGCAACGGTTTCCACTATTGAATCACGAGATCCATCTCCTCTTCTGTTTGAAGTCAGATTAATTACAGAGTTTGAAGCTGTTTTAAGATCGTATGTTATACCAATTTTCTCTAAATTTCTTATTATAATACCAGTCAAATCAAATTGCGAGCTTCCAAATTCGGAGGTGCGATAGTCATAAGGAAACGCATGATGAAAGTTATGCCAGCCCTCTCCATGCGCCAATAGAGCAACGAGGATATTATTAGTGGCAACTAAATTCCTGAAAATATAATTTTTCTATTGGTATTAAATCAATAACTTTCAAAACAATCATTAAGTTCAGTATTTTTAAATTCTATAACTTTTGACGTTTTTGTAATTACACCCATAGGCAGGGAATATCGGAACAAATTAAACATTTAACATCTAAATGTGCGTTAATTCGGTTAATATTTTTAAATTAAATATGATAACTCCATGTTCTATTTTTGAGGGGACATTTTCGATTGAAATTATTAACAAATATCAAGGTCAATCAAGGCAAAAAGCTCGATTTTTTGTAAAACGACAGTAGTTGCAGTGAGTAGATATATCTTAACGTGAATATTTGGAATCCGCCATATTAAAAAAACATTTCCAAATGGTATAAATTTGATAAAAACCCGTTTTGAGCATTTTTTATGGTTTCAGGGCAATCTAATATGTATATCATGACAAAAATTGTACTTAAAAAAAAAGAGATTTCAACAATCCAGTTTTTTATTATAATCAAAAAACATGGCTAAATATACATTTTTAAGAGTACCCTCGAAAATAGTCATACGTGGGCTTTTCATATTTATATTTGTACTCAGCCACATTATTATTAAATGCGGAATTTAAAAAAATTACATTTCTTTAAAATTTTTTTAATTTTTATAGTAAACATTTTAAAAAAGTTTCGTTATTTATAAATTTCAGATTTTTTGGAATTAAATTAATATAATAGTGTAACATCGTATGAAAACCATAGGATTTTCTTTTCATTTACTTTTATTCTTAAACTCATGTATCCCAAGCTTGCCACTGTAGCATCTCTGTATTAACCCTACCATAAAACATAATCTGCGCGAGCCGAACCACCGAAACGTTTTCACGCCAGGAAAACCCAACAATTAGTCGCGATAACCCAACGCCTGCCGCGCAAACGACTGGACCATAAAAATCAAAACCTAATGAGTTGGGAATTAAACCCGTGAATCCGTCGCGTATACAGTGGACTATAAAAATCAGCGCCAGACAAAAGCTAATGAGTTGGGGAAAACCTATTAACCGACTGCCCCACCACTCATCAGAGGGTTGTCCAATGAAACTTCAACCAATCACCAATGACATCTTCCCACCTTGATCTACATACGCCTACGGAAAATTAGGCGGGTCATTGTTTTTAAAAGCACGCGCATGACGCTGCAACATTAAGTAGAGATTCCGGAGTCCGTGTCCGGAACTCGAAACATTCAAACTCTGAATTCCGAACTTCGCGCTCCAATCAGTATCTTACGTATCTTCGAACTTCTACATCCGAACTCCAGTATCGTGCTCCAGATATATTATTTTTGATCGTAGACCTCTTTATGGTGCATATAAATACATTTTACTTACTTTATGAATAAAAAGTTCTAAAATAGTTTAAAGGTGATTCCTGTTTAATTTTAAGTCAATGTCAATGAATGTAAAAGTCGAAAAGGTCAATTAAAGCAGGAGAATACCAAGGAGAATATGCATTTTTATCAAATTTCAAGAAAGATACTTATTTAAAATAAAAGTGTAATTTAACATACCTGTCATAAGGTTTGGTGCCAACCATATGAGCGAGACTATTGATGGCACAAATACCATGAATTAAAAAAACCAATCGCATATTCGCCGCCAAAATAGAATAATACAAATCTTCATTCCAAAAATATACTGGTATTGAAACTGGTATTACTATGCAAATTATTGTACATAATAATGTATAGCGTCTGTAAAAAAAAGAAAAATATGTATATACCATATTTCATGGTTCATTAAATAAAGTTAAATATTTATATATATATATATATATAGTAAAGCTGTATATACAAAAACATACTTATCGAAGAATCTCACTACCGGATCAGCATCGACATCAGTCATATCGACTTTTTGGGTGCATTCGTGTACTATGTTTGATCTCTTAGTTAAATACCATCCCAAATGAGAGTAGAAGAAACCATTGTTACTATTATGAGGATCCCCGTCAGTGTCGCTATGGCTATGATGCGTTCGATGTAATAGCACCCAGTTTCTTATTGATAACTAAAATACAAAACTAGTTTAAGGTATATAGTCTAAAAAAAATTTAAGCTCAGGTAAGTTTAGATAACTCTTATGTAGACCAGGCGCCAGGAAAAAAGAAGGCCGTTTTTGGTTCTAATTGTCAGACGATATATTACGGTGTCTATTTATTAATTCGAGAACGTAGATTACGAATATTTACTTTAGGACAGTGTGAAGTGAACGGAACATTGTGTAAAAAATGCATAAACATTAAAAATGGCCAAATTTTACGGTTTTATGCAATAAAGTTTTTTTTTATTTTATTATCTTTTTATTTTTCTTTTATCTTTTATTTTATTATCTTAAAATAAACACTGAGCGCAGTATCCTAAAGTTGTTATTCTTATAATCTACGCCCTCGAAGAATTACTAAATAAGCACCGGAATATTTCTACTAGCAATTGAAACCGTGAAAATGTCTATAAGGTAACTGGACTAATGGCTGACTTGTGATAAGGAGCTTAAATACGAAAAATTAATTTCTAGAGCGAAAAATTCATTTTTTTAAATTATTGTAAAAAATTTTTAATCAGAATTATTTACCGATGCAGTTTTCAGTATTTAAAAAATTCCTATTCAGGTCAATACTGGATAAGCTAAGGTGGAATCATGGACCTCGAACCGGCCATGAATCCCTCCCCCCTCCCACCGTTTCCCTACCTGCGCCTGGACTAAAAATATACATAATTGTGAATTGTTATACCTCTGCAGTTAACAAGTAACATATTGCAAGAACAGCCCTAAATGGCCAAATAGCTTTATAAGCTCTATGGCTCCATAAACGATGCACACCTGCTGTAGTGCCAAACACCCCACACCAATAGCAGAACAATGCTAAACAAGTATTAAAGAAATTGATTATAGAATTAATTAATAATAGTCAATTAATAATAATGATTTAAAGAAATATCTGATCCTCAAGCATGACTATGGCGTACACTGATAAAATGGATGTCTTGGTAATCGTTCATTGCAATGTCTAATATAAGATATCCTTACCTCAAATAACACATTGGAATATTGTCTTGGATTCAGTAGTTTTCAAAAAATGCGTACCATAATTCAAATCGACAAGTAAATGATTCTTTTATTGTAAATGAATATTCAATACACTAGAACAAAATTTTGCTTAGTTTGAGTATATATATAACAGCAAATTTAATAATTCGTTCCAATACCCTAACTATTAACACATCTTTTTCTTGACCAGAATATTTTGATAAAAAAAATATAACAATAAATAAAAAACTATTATTTGTTTTATCATGTACACGAAATGAAAATACATAAGTAAACAAATTGCTATCTGCATTTTGCAGGGTTGAAACCGCCATTCTTTTTATATTTATATGCAAAGATTTTTCTGATTCAAAAAATTTTAACACGTATAGAACGTAAAAACAATAAATCACAGTTTTATTTTCTTAATTCAAGTTAACTATTCTTCGATGCAGAATTGAAAGGAGCTTTTACTTGAATTTAATAATTCTTTTATTTCTTAGTGTATTAAGGATATGCAATAGGCTTGGAAAGATTATTGTAAACATATAATTATAAACGTATATACTAAGTTTTGAAAAAAGCTTTCGGTCACCACCATGATAATGATGAAAAAATTCAAAAGAGGCTTGTCTCATTGAAATTTATTTGGTTCGGATATACCATTCTTTATTGTAATTATTCTTGTATTGATATATAATACTAACCGAAAGTAAAGTATTATATATAGATAAAATGTCACACGTGGATAAAATCACTTTCTCGCGCTAGTATCAAAATATAATACTATTAACGATTTGTAAAAGTTTGTACATATAATATTAAGTACTTACTCCAAATGGTCGTTTTATACTTTTCAGTATAAGGAAATGTTAGAATCCCATAAAAGCAGAACCCGTGAAACAAAATATGGTACACGACTGTAGCCCATTTTATATCATCTCGAAGGATAAACCATTTTTCTTTATTTGGGTCTTTATACACTTCTGTTTCGTTAGACTTCACGTTTTTGCCACCACAATCTTTTGAGCCATAATATGGTTCGTGATTCATTGTTACAGTTCTTGAATTGCAGGTAAATGATGATTCTGCAACCACCAAGCATTTACCTGATTTTATCTATAGAATTATAGGTATAAGTAAAATATAATTAATTAATAGTATAACGTAAACGTATCATCTTACTGTCGACCATGGTGAAGTTATTGATGTACGATGTACGCGAAAAGACGTCTCCACTATGAATGTCAGCGCTTATAATGGAAGCCCCTTCTATTAAAGTGATTTTAGATGCGCGTAAGCTTAGATTTTTCGCTTCGAGCGAACTCTTCCCTCACCACGTACGACGGCCGACACAATGTTGTAAGTATCTCGCGCGGTAGCCAAACTCACCGTTTGGTTTACGTTTCACCTTTTTTCCTTTTTTTTTTAATCTTTCATTTTTTCAACATTATTTTAAGCAAAATACAGCCTAAACATTCTACTGCTTCTTATAAGAGCTCTAGTTAAAAGATTTTATGCATCGTATCCTCGCAGTAATCGATATAGGAAAAAATATTGAAAACATTCAGGGTAACTTCTGATACTCGAAATTACAACCCCCTTAGCGGATCTGCGTACCTATATATCGACTTTTTAAAATTGTTCCTTATAATGAAGATCGTATTCATACTTAAATACACCGAAATTATAAGCTCGCCGCGATGCGATTTACAAATTAAATATATAAATAATACTTTTTTTGGTATTTGGATGGTAAGCAGCTAAATCTCCATTATAAATATAACATATACGAATAAAAATATTAGCTGTACATTATTTGCATAATCATTAGCAGAAGAGGAGACAGAAATTATCTGCCGCATCCTGCTTGTCATCATTAAGATATTACGAGTTTTCAGAGAATGAATATGTTAATCTTTAATTTTGTGATATATAAAATGTGACAAATTGCTACCAGAATTTCGTAAAGAAATGGATATAATTAATCATTTGATTTAAGTAATACGTATAAGATATGTTTATAAGTAGCGAACTTGCTGAGACGAGGCTACAATATCTTCCAGCATAATAAGTATTGCAATTTAAATTTAGTGTAATCTACATAATAGATTCTAAAATTTTCAAGTTATTGATTCGATTACTAAGTGACTATTGCAGAATATCAGATATCGCGCGTTTGAATAAAGAAAATTTCATAAATAATAGATGACAGAGTTAACATTCCTTGTATACACCAATGCCGTAGAGTCTATTCTTCTTCCCTTTAACACCTTGTATATACAAAGCTATACCTCCTTATCAGGTTTAACTATTATATATATTTCTAATAAATTGCATTATTACACTGAGAAAAATGGATACTGCTCGCAAGAGGAAAAATCTGCTTGAGAGATATCTACGTAGGGCAAGATAAAATCTGCTTGAAGCGAGAAACCGGGTTCTCCTTTCTAAATTATGGTTTTCTTGATTCTAGCAGAAAAAACTCTTCCTTCTAAACCAACATACGGCCGGCAAAAAGATTACGTGCTTGCTGCAAAATGAAATCTTCTTACTGTAAGTAGATAAATTCTACAAGAGGTATCCCCTTCTCGAATAAAAGAGCGTTTGTCTTTAAAATTAAATTTATTTTCTGAAAGACAAAATCTTTTTCCTGTAAGTAGATAAAGCTTATTCCATGAAACAGTAGCTAATTTCCCTTCTAAAGAAAATTGAAGTCCTTTCACAAGCACCTTATCAGGTGCAAATAGCCCTTCGTTTACATCGCGTAACATTGAAACTCACAGTATATATTTCCAAAATCTATAGATTTTATATTATATTATGTACAATAGAAGTGCTCGCGTTAATCTGATTTTCGTCACCAAACCGTGCACCTGCGTTAACCGCAAAAATGCAG
>UELU01100278.1:0-34197 GCA_900490025.1 Megastigmus dorsalis | reverse complement strand
ATATATATATATATATATATGCATACTCCTCACCTAATGCATATAGTAGCATGAAGAGTGCCAATATAAATCCGATATGAAAAATTTTTCGATATCTCAATATTGCCTGCTTCACCATTTTAGTCCTTATATGTGAGGTTACTGAAATAAATTAAAAATATGTAAATCTATAACTGGGGAATATGTATCAGCTGCTGATGAGTTTAGTTTGGAATAATATTTTATTCATGGTTATGCATTTTACTTAAATAACTATGTTGCACTATTAAGTAATAATAGGTATACAGTTCAATTGTTTAGAAAGTATTATAAAAGATTTTTTTAATTAAAAATTAATTGATCTTTGCGACTAACAAATGTATAAAAAATATACGTCTTGTTCTACTTGGAACTTATCTACTTGTATGTATTTAAGATAACATAATAAACGTTAATTTAATGTTTATAAACTTCAAACTGATTAATTTCTAGAGTTGAACATTTCTTGCGTACTATAAAATACACTAGGTTTTTATCATAAACAATAAGCAGTTGCCATTAGAATTTCATTTTGATAAAACTCTACATTTAAATTGAAAAAACTATTTTTAGTAAATGTGATTAGATAGAGTCTAAAGCGAGGTCTAAAGTGTAATAGATTGAAACTATAAGCATGTTCCTCCTATAGTGATTAGTAATTAATGAATTTCTGCAGGGAAACTATATATTGAAATTAATTACTGGCTTTGTCACCCATTCACTGTTCGCAAAATTAATTAACCTTTAGATCGCATGAAAGACGAATTTTCGGCACAACCTCGACCAAGAATATTCCCTCATAGTCCATATACTTATAGTCCATATATGGATATTCGTGCCAAAACTAACCATTGTTCACCCTGTTTTTGCCAGCTGTCTAAAAGTTCATGACTTTGTTATTCAGTAGTAAGACACCGGATTAATAGAATTACCCTATCTGCAGATGTAAAAGTATATATTTCACTAATTTTAATACTATTTTTATCAATATTTCATTATTATTTCCAAAAAAAATAAATTATTGTCGTAAGCATCGTTTTGGGTATTTTTTTACGTTTCATTCGCTTCTTATTTCTTACTCTATCTTTTATACTTTTTTTGCCGGTGCACAGAAATGTTCAAGCATATATATATACGCGTATATACGCATATGTTCAAATGCAAAGACAATACCCGAAGCTGCTTGAGAAATTCTGACCTGAACTTTTTACGACAATTTCTTCGGATCTTCGAGAACTCTCAAGCAAGGACAAAGGAAGAAGAGAACAGCCGAGCTCAATATATAGCTGTCAGCCAGCGCATATCACATCGATTCTTAACGCAATATATAAGTATATATATGTATATCGTCTCTATTCTAGCTGCACGTGTGTTAATATAAAAAAGTAGAGAAATCTTTTATGCATCGCTGTGTTTATTACAGTTATATAATATTAGTTTATTCGGCAGTTTCATAGCTGTACCGTTGTTACTTTTATCGTTTCATCAACAGCAACGATCCCAGCTGAACAAAATAAATGTCGCATTCGCTATTATCACTGTCGATCTATATAAGCAAAACAGTAGAATTAGCCATCCAACCGAGCAAATCATTTCATTCTTTTCCTCGTGAAAGTCTCCCTCCACCGCCAAAATAACGAACGCGTTCTCACATTTCAGAAGTCAGCGTTCACGGGAAGGGAGACACATCGTTAAGAATCCATCCACGAATAAATCGTCGCGGGAGCGCGAAATTCGCAGCCGCACTGCACACCTCGCTCTCCCCCACTCCCACCTCGGCCTCTCATCCTCCAGAATTAATCGTAGTCTTTAATCGCGGAATTTTCTCTCCCTATAGCTATATATGCGACTACCTGCACCGCGGCGATGCCACTGGCACTGGGCTAGAGGGGGCGAGAGAGTAGAACTGAATCGAATTAATTGGCCGAGTCTTTACTCGTTCCGCTACTTTTGAATTACGACGAGAGAAGAAGGAGGAGAATCGCGCGCTTGCTCTCGCAATACCGGCCTAGTGGCTTTTTGCGGGTGCACACGCGCCTCTCGGAGCTGCGATAAATTGCGCGTTCCGCTGGCTGGCGCGAGAAATAGATTTCTGGTTCGTTCGGCGCCAAAGGCGAGTACAAGCGAAGGAATAAATGCCCGGCATGCGTCGTCGTACCTTATACCGTCCCCCTACGTGTTGTATATATTACGGGTGTATATCTATATAAGCCGAGACGCTAAAAGACGCCTCTCAAGAAATGTACGCGGATAGCTATATATATACATTAATCGGTCAGTGCTCGGCGACCTTTCATATATATATATGAGTATATAGCACTCGTTTGGAGTGCAAGGGTGCGCGCGCGTAGGCGACTCTCCTCCTCCCACTCTACATCTACTTCTACTTCTACTTCGCTCCCGATCAATTTTTATTCCGCGACCATACGGATTTATGAAATCTCACTCGACGGGTTGAACGCGTCGATTTACAGCTAATGCCGCTTTCGCCACTGCCGCGTTGATTTACGTCGGCTACTTATGTAGCATCTCTGGCCTATGCGTGTATATGTAACACCTCTCGGGGCCATTATAGCTGCGTCAGTCGCCTCGGCACGCGCTATTTTATTTTTGATTAAAACCCTCGCGCCGAGAAAGCCGGCGGCTACGTGAAAAATGTAGCGTCGAATTGAATTTCAAGAACGTGCAGTGTATCCCGTGCACCGGTGCTTATTGCCCCTTACACTCGCTGACCCGATAATGCGCCCCTCTGTCTCGACGCATAAAACTGCCGCGTAAGTCTCGATTTTGTTTTCCCCGTTGCGGTGTGTGTTTTGTCGAATAGATATCATTGCTTGCGCGCGCCTAATGCGTTTTTTAACGAGACCGATCGATATCTATATCATGCGGAGCTTTCGCGCAGTGGCTGAATTACAAGGACAGTCGAGTGCGCTCTTAATAAGGTCGTAAAGTAGGGGTGGATGTGTGTGGAGCGTCAACTGGAAAAAGAGGCCAGTCGAGATCTCTCTCTCTCTCTCTCTCTCTGCTCGGGCGCGCTAAGAAGACAAGAACACAGCGAGAATGAAAAGGCACGAGAAGTGAGTGCTCGTGTCTTTTCATTAAATACTAATAAAGGGGCAAGTACTGCGTAAAGTTTTGCAGTGCAGTGCTGCAGCTTAAAGTCAACTCTACTGTCTTCGTGCAGTATAAAATCCTGTTTTAAGATATACGAATATAATGCTGTGTCGCATGCTCGTGTGTATACAAGGCCATGCACACACGAGGCGCAGTTGTTACCGTACTTGTCAAATCAAATTTAATCTGATCACGTGTCGTACAGCGATGACATTTCGCGACTATGAAAATAGTTTATACTATTAGCTTTGGGTGATTGGATATGACGCATTGCAATTAGCCAGCTATATTGATTCCTCGATAAAGCGTGAATAATTGAGCGATAATTATAGATCAAAATAACGGAATCAACGATGCGTTCAGCTCCAATGTAGCGTTTTATTCAAAGTCAATTTTTCAAAGTTGGAATGTCAAAGTACGAGTAATAGCCGTACTAGTTTTATTCAGATTTGTAAGCTACAGTACAACTCTTACATAATTTTCCGCTTTTTGAAAAGAACAAAGCGCAATCGTGTTTCTTCAAAATGCGGTTATGATGCTGTGTCTCTTCTATGTCAATACACAGAGAGCGTGCCTATAGCAACTCGTGCCCGCATTGTGCAAACATTCTGACGGTACATTGCCATCTGGGTTATAATACTGTAAATTGTCGTTCAAATGTATACGTGTCGAATGAATTTCATTCAATTTTTGAATAAATTGAAGTTTTGGACTTTTTCTTCACAACTGCACAAAAGTTATCTGCAAAGTGCAAATACTTTCAAGCAAGTATTCGGGAATGCGATAAATGCTTGGAGAGATGTAAACCAATTAAAAGGTTACACGTACTCCAATTCATTTCCTCACCTTCTCTCGGTTTCATTTAACTTCACGGCAGTTTAGGATTTATAATTCACTCAACCAAGAGGTTAGATTGAAAGATGATACAAAATACAAGATACGCGGAGCAATCGATCAATCCACCTCAACACTACCTATTCTCTGTCATCCTTCACTTTGACCAGATGAATTTTGTATTATGCCATCGTTCAAAGCTCATGTCTAAAACTTTCTATACCGAGTAATTAATAGTTCGACCAGTTCATACAATACTTCCTTGGTACGAATAATACAGCTTATTTGGTTAGCGTATCAATAAAAAAAATTAATTCAACTGAAATGCTTTCGAACTTATTTATTAATACATTTCGTCCAATTTGCGTAAAATGTTTCAGCTCTTCAATATTTGGATTTTGTTCAATAAACAATGAAAAAATATACACTCGAATTTCGGAGTATTATTACTGCACTAAAGCCTCCCACGACCATAAAATTTTCATTAATTTATAGCGTGTCAATAAACTGGCTACATGAAAAAAAGGATCGATCCACTTTTTTACGATAACAATATACAGTCGGTTAATTTATCGATAATTCATCTCTCGTAATATTAAAATAAAGCTCGTATCAATAAATAAATCTCCATTATCAGTGAAAGATACGACTGAAGTAATTTGAGTCAACTTTATTAGAAAGCGTGAACAGCGAGGAATAGCGGTAAATTGATATACGTTATTTGAGAAACAAGCTAAAAGCTAAAAACTATTCGTGCAACTTTTTCTACATTCCTGTAGGTATTTATAAATAACAAGTCTAGCTGAGTTCGTTACAGTCTCTCCGACGTTGTCTAGCCTTCCAGTCACCCAATACTCGTACACCCAGCCATCCGACCTATTACTCCTTTGTAAACTATCTGTCCGATATATACGCGCCATGAAACGCATTCGTAAACTTTATAAGCTCTTTGACGAATTTGTCGGGCCAAACGTTATACCTTCGCTAGATCCCATGACCAATGATTAATGTCGGGGCAACGTCGAAAGCATAATTCCCAATTTTCCCGGGTCGAAAATTCATTTTCATCCCTCGTCCCTTCGGCCCTCTCTTTCCAAATTACGGGATAAAATTTTTTACTCGCGCTTCTCCCCAGTTTCGACGGAAAAAGTAAAGTGAAAAGAAAATTGTAACTGCACGAGATTTATAGATCATTTTTCACGCGCAAAATAATGCGCCATTATACTTTTACGATTTCCATCATTTTGTTTTCTTATTAAAAGAGATATAATAAATTATGAGGGGCAACGGTTATGGTTCTATAATATCGTTTGCTAAACCGTTGTTAGAAAAAGTTATCTGCGCTGAACTAAGTAGGTATTAATTCAGTTAAGAGCGTCTATAAGTGGGCGCTAAGTGAATTAATGCCACCTTAACGAGACTCGACTCGCAGAGTATGAGCATCTGGTGTTATTCGATATCCGCCTGTATAAACATGACAAAGCCGAGGGAAATAGAATTTCAACGCACATTTAATACTAAGTCGCTCACTAATTGTGCTGCATTTGTCTTGTTTGTATATTTACCTACAAGGACATATGTTTGAACAGGGTTAGCAATTATCTTTAGATTGTATAAATTTAGATTGAACAAGATAAACACTTGCTATCTCAAATAGCGATATTGTACAAAGTTTGCTAGCCTAACAAAGTAAAATAGCTTTATTGAAGGTGTAATCAATTGTTTTGTTTATTGAAAATAAAATGATATGGTCTCGTGTTTAAACGAGAATTTCCCTTCGTTAGATTTAACGGTAGGCAGATATGACTGTTCGTTTTAATGCTACACCCATATTAAATAATTTTGAGTACGATCGTAGAGAGATGCATTTAAAGCGAGCAACACGTGTAATACCAGATATATAGTTCCCATCCTAGCTTAGTGCAGTATATACTATAATTATAATTTAAGCTACAACTATATTATAATAGATTTGCGGATATGTTTCGTACCGAGAAAATGTGAATCTTATAAACAGGGAAGGTTTATGAATGTGCGTGTAATAAGATGCGCGCAAGCAGGTTAGCATAAAAATTTTATCCAACATAATCATAAAAATTTACAAGTATACAATGTAAACGAACTGGTATTCGTATGTATGTATAAAATGTTGATAAAATAATTTTTGCGGAAAATCCTCGGGAATAAACTATGCTAAATAAAACATTTTTCGTGTACACGCGGCAAAGGCCGCTAAGCTACATATGTGGGGATTGCGTAGGTATAATCTTTCAAAGTGAAATTTAACGAAAGCCATCTGCGACAATTCTTTTCACAATTTAATGCAATCTTTTTATGAAAATCTAGGAAGCAGAACAGGCCGGGACAAGAAGAAGTCAACGAGCACGAGAGAAAACGCTAGAAACAATTGTATTCAGCTCATGCATAGATAATCTTATTTGCATATGTGACCATACGATTTTGCAGTGCTTGAAGCGCAAAAATATTTGTATTTCGAATAAAAAGCATAATTTACTTACGGGACAAGATTTGCATATTTCACCTTCCATGCGAACAATTTTTAAACGATAAACAAATCCTAAAAAATGTCACGCGCGCTATTCCAGTTTAATTTTGTATTAGAAGGAAGCGCGTTATTGTCTTCGAAACGAAAAGTTTTTATACAGTCGCTCTCCTTTTCCGATATTCTCTCTGTGTGCCAAGGCATAAACTACTGAGTAACTACTTTTACGAGTGTGCATCATCCTTTTCTCGCCTGATTCTCGCGGTTAGCTTATGTCATTTCCTATTGTTATTCGCGAGTTAGGTGTGGGCGACGCGCGGGGGAGGGAAAAGTCGCGCGTAGGGCGAGCGTCGCGATCGCCAGCCAGCCGTACGCTTCGCCTCCTCGTCCTGCACGAACTATGGCATTGCGCGCGACATTCGCGCGTACATGAGAATTTATGCGAAGGAAAAAATCCTGTGTAAAGTCCGCGGTGTTTGTTTTAATAAAGCCGACGTGTTTGTTCGAAAATTGCTTTGAAATTCCGTAATGGACGTATTTCATAATTAGATCGAGAGATCAATCCTTGCATGAATCAATAGCGTAAAGTGGCGAGGAATCAGGGTTTGTTTTCTCTGGTAATTATTGGGATCCGGAGCCGAGAGAGAAAGAGAGAGTTAATTTGGGAAAATTTGAAAAGATTCGTTTCAATCATCGCACACTCTTATATGCGTATCGGAAGCTCAAATTGCGAGCTTGATGAACAGATGGAATCAGCGGTGCGTAGTTATTTTCACGTTAGGATGGCGAAAGAAGTTGAAAAGAAAAGAGTTAAAAGCATGAGTATAATTTTTGCTTCCATAAAGCCTCATCTAATATTATATATTTCTTGCAGGAAATTGAGCGCAAAGCGAGCTAAGGGAAAATTAAAAGCGAAGAAAAAGTCGGCCATAAAAAAGATTTGATACCCAAGAAAAAAAAAGTTTAAAAATGTCGCGGGATCGAGCGAGAAGAAAAACATCTCGAAGAATGTTACTTAAATGTCTATATTATAACTATAGGGACAACCTATTGTCCCTTACAGACAACATCGTCAAATTTACATTTTCATTAACCGCAACACAAAAGGTC
This sequence comes from Megastigmus dorsalis, assembly GCA_900490025.1. Classification (NCBI taxonomy): domain Eukaryota; kingdom Metazoa; phylum Arthropoda; class Insecta; order Hymenoptera; family Megastigmidae; genus Megastigmus; species Megastigmus dorsalis. The sequence continues at coordinate 26,618 of UELU01100278.1, read as the reverse complement.
GTCGTTTATTCATCACATGGCAAACTAAAAAGCTCATCTGCGCTAGGCTTCTTGTTTCAATGTATCCGCGGCAGCTTTCGCCAAAAGACAGTTACAAATGAAAATTTTCATTCTCTTTGATGCGGCGCTCATTGTAAAGGGAACCGCAGTGACACTTTGTCCCGGGCAAAAATTGCAATTCCCTTAGCAAAAGTGCGCGGCTGCAGCGGCAGTGGCTCTCTCTCTCTCTCCCCTCTTCGCGTCCTCCGCGCACAAAACTAAACAAATGGAAAGAACACGAGAATGATGCCGATGCTAAGCCGCTGCAGCTTGCCAGTTTTGCGTAACTCATAAATCCCAAAGATTAAACGTCGCGCGGAAAGAGAGAGAGAGAGAGAGAGAGAGGAGAGAAAGATAGAGAGAGACAGAGGGAGAGCGTAATAATTCTCGAGAACGCGAACAATCTTCCAGCGGCATGCGTCTTACTTGAACACTTACTGACACACCGCGAAGCGATGCTCGACAATTCTTTCTATACCCGCCGCCGTGTAAACTTTCCGCGAAATACTCATTGCGGGTGTATACATATGTACAATAATATATACACTCAGGGAGAATCGTCGAGTGCATCCGAGTTTCAATAAGTGGTGCGCACGCGCGCGGTGCAGTACAAAGCAGCTATATGCCCTGTTGAATTCGCTTTTGCGACACGCGATGTAATTGCGTGACTTGCAGCCGCCGCCGCGCGATTCATTATCAGCTTGTATATATACGTACCCGGTTAGGCGGGGGTGGTTGTAAAAAAATCGCGGCGACAATTACGGTTTAAGCAATGCAATCCTCTTTTTTCTTTCTCCCATGCGGGTCCACTTCTCGCTCGGAAGTTAATGCGCGCTAGCTCCTTTTCGCCCCTTGATTTTGTCTGACTCTATTTCTCTCAGCGTAACGTCGTTTGGTTTTCTAGCGGTGTCTATATACGTATATATATATATCAGCTGCATTACAGTTGGGGCTGCGGTAGACTGGCGCATCCCAGCGTGGAATTGTATGTGTGAAGCCGGGGATTAATTCGGTAGAGGCAGTTCGTTAGAGCACACGGAGCTGCACACACACGCAAGCGAGATAGAAAAAGAAAGCTCTTTCTCACGAGAAAGTTAGAGAGAGAGAGAGAGAGATAGAGAGTGGGAGGAGGAAGTAGCTTTCCCCCTGAAGACTTGGACGGCGCAGAAACACACTTTCTCTTAGTATAGGCTCGATGTGGGTATAGGAAGAGAGAGGAAAAAATAAGCAGTGAGTCTGCGGAGAAGGTAAGAGAGGTTGCAGGGGTCGTAGTGCGGCAGCCAAGCGCAACACGGAACGGCGTCTTTTTGCTCTTTAAACTCGAGAAAGCTAAGATCTTTGTAGCGTATACTGGATATATATATATATATATACGAAAAAAAGAATGAGGAGGAGAAAGAGAGAGAGAGAGAGAGAGATAGAGAGCGAGAAAGAGAGAGAGAGGGAGAGAGGTATAGTGACCCAGTTGCAAGAGGCGCATGTAAAAATCTTACGCCTACCGGCCATGGGTATTATCCTTAAGGCACTGTAAAGGCGAGCCTCATGCATGAGCAACGTCTATGATACTTCGCATACGCTCTAGTCTCTCTTTCCCTCTCTCTATTCTCGCTGCCGCACTTTTAAAGTAGACGCCTCCGTATTATTATACTGCACTGTACTTGCACTACACGCTGTACATTCAATCGCAAACACGAACTATTCGACATCTCTTCTATGTCACTTTGGAGTATTCGTCATTTTATAGAGATGAGATTCGTTGTAGTATATATTCTTTCTCAGATCGCTTATGATGCATAATAAATAACTAATTTTCTTCTATTGATGTGCTAGGTAAGTATTTATGCCGGTACAAATTTCTATCATTTTTGCTAAATAACCATCCGAGTGTATATGGGCAAATCCACAGAATTTTTAACTTTTGTATAATACCCTGATTATAGCTTTATGCATTTTAAACGTACAGTTAATTTTTATTTCGATAAAGGATCTCACTAACAACAATTGTACAAAATGTGGCATATCTAAGTATTTATATACGACAACGAGGGGCAGTCAATGACGTAAAAATTTGGAAATTTCGAATTTTTTAATTTTTCTTATGCTGTACTCCCGGCCCCTGAGTTAGGGTATTAATTATTCGTTTAATAGGTAACTAACCATAACAGGAAATAGTAATATAGTTAACATCGATGTGCAAAAATTTATTATAAAATTGCAGTACTTCAATGACATAAAATAACTTTATATGAAATCCATGTTTTATCGATATTTTGTTGTTTCGTGATAGCGGCCCGTAATAACCCAACCAACTGATAGCTAATATTTATTCGTGATAAAAAAAAACGAAAAATTTTAGCCATTTCGCGAATATGTGCGCATTATGCATCCATGACAAGATGATTTTGAAGTAAACCATAAAATTCGTGTTACCTTAAAAAATTTACTTTACGTTTAAATTTAACTTTTGTACAACTTATTTATATTTTATCTTCTGACCTTGTTGGCCCACAATAAAAAAGTTGAACAGGCATGGATTGTTACTCCTAGAGGGCACACAAATACGTATGCCAAGTGGCAATAGTGTGCAATCAGTTTTTTTTTCACAATTTTCTTCATAGCAAAAGTTAAGTGTTCCGTGGATTTGCCTATATAACGTGAATGGAAAATCGTTATCGGTATAAGGTTTGCAATAACGTGTAACACTAAAGCAGGACCACTGAGTATTTTGATATCGAACTTCAATCAAAGCCGAATATTTAGCTGCCAAAATGGGATTTTCCCAAAGCCCATTCAGTTCGTATCCTAGTTTACAGGGACATTAACATAGAAATTCACGCGCCACGGAAAATCGACTCTGTGCGAGCTGTCGTGCGTGCGTCAATCTCGCGACCGATAAGTCAGCCAAAACCAGCGGAAATTTTACAAGATTAGAATTTAAAGTGCATGTGATGTCGTTCATGTCATCGTCGTATATTAAGGTGTGAACGCTCACGATACACGCGATAACCCGATTTCTTCGAATTTGGTTAAAACTTTTCCAACGCTATTCGTTAAAATCAATACTACGCGTTTCCAAGATTAACAAGAAAATTAACAAGATGCAAAAGTTAATAAGAAAATTAAAAGAAGCTTTTCGATTTCCGCGAATCGATCAGTGCTTTTAGAAGCATGAAAATAACGTATTCGATCGTAGCTTTACTAGCGCAAAACACAGGGTTGCAGGCCCCCTATCGCGACATCTGCAGACGGGTACTATATTTGAGCCGCGCGCAAAGCTCGAAGCCATATCGCTACAGTGAGCGCTACAAGAGGAGAGAGAAAGAGAGAAGATGAGAGTCGCAGAGATATCGTCGCGAGCGAGCGTCCCTCGTGAAAGCATCCACTATGTGTTGGATCGCCGAATAACCTATAGACGGATAGAAGAGAAGCCACTTTCTTGCTGAGTTGCGACAAAAGAAAAAATTCGAGCTGGGGAAGAGGATACGGTTCGGGAACTATGCTAAACAGGTTGACGATCGAAGAAATGACAAACAAGTTGTGTCGCGCGGTAGGAATAAAAGGACGGTTTTTCGCCACCGATCCTGTATCTATTCGCCGAAAAAGGGATCGTCTGCTGTGGAATTTTAAACGGAATGCCGGATGTCGGATGCCGGATGCCAAGTGCTTACGTTAGGTTACGAGAGAAGTACACAGTTGTTGGCTCGATTCTGGAAGTTGAGTTTTTGCCGAGGGCCTTTTTGATCCTGCGAACTGCGCGCGAGGGGAGGAAATCTGCGTAACACGTTTAAGAGGCTTCGTATTCAGTGCGAGTTCAAAGAGTTAATGTCGGCAATTCTTACGAAATATGGAAAAATTTTAATGATCATCATCCACGCAAAAGCTTGATAGAATTTTACACTCATATTTTTTGAGAACGTACAAAATATACGATATAAAGTAATGTTGGAAAAATATAAAAAATTAAAATGAAAATGAAAGTTGCGTTTCGCCCCCAAAGCTCTTACGAGTTTTATTTATAAAACTAAAAATTGTAAAAGCTCTTCTGGAAACTTTTGTTTGCATGCTATACGCCTCGGTTAAAAAAGGAAACTTCTGAATCTTTCTGGATTTTATTCGTGAAGTAGCTTTTTATTCCGCAGTTTTGTGTGAAAATCAACCGATTTTTTTTTAATTATAATCTTTTTTCAAGCCACAAATTCGCTTATCCAGTTCCCATAAAAAAGCTTTTTATTTTTAGCAATATAAGCACAGGCCTTTTCAAAGATTATATAAAGTGCATTTTTATGAATAAAATTAGCTATCAGGTAGACTTATTCGTTACCAGTCCTCAAGAATTAATAGAAACGAAAATCCAATTACTCTCTAAAGTTCTAAAGAACTTTACAATCATAAGGACGTCCGTGCAGAAATTTTCCATTGGAAAATTATCGGAAAAATTTTTGTGAAATAACTATGGCTAAGATCCTTGGAAATTTACAGGAAAACTCTGTCTAATAACCATAAACCATGGTTTTGCCACGAGGAACGCAATTTTATAGGACGATAAATATCAATAAGAAACGCATAAAACTACTACTAATATGAAGAATCTATATAAACTTAAAGATTCCCATACGAATTCGCCATGACAAATTATGCAATGTTCATATCTGTTTTTATTAGCGAAGTAATCCCGATGTCGAACTTTTCCAGGGAGTGCACTTTAAAAAACACATATTCACTTAAACAACTGTAAGAAGAATGAAACAAAAAAATTTTTTGTAGGTCATACTCTAAACTTAGAACTACCTAAAAAAGTACCGTGTGATATTTTCGCTTTTATAACGCCTCAGATTCCTTCTCGAGATCTAAAGTATAAACGGAAAGTGTTTTTACTCACGAAATCCTAAATAAAAGTACATTTCATCCATTTATTTGATAGATGCCGATAAGATAACGCAAGCAAAAACGTAATCTTGTCTTACACTGAGAATTTCTTGTTCCCAACGATCTCAACCCATGTCTTGATGAAAAACTCCTTCAACAAGCTACCATATATTATACATTCTCCAACTCGACTACTTCAGACGTTATTTCGTACTACTAAACAAGCTTAAACATCGAAACTAGTTACAAGTCATATGCGTAAAACCGCGGTTATAAGCGCACTGATCGGACCCTCCATTATCTCCACTTCTTACGCAATTTCACACCGGATGTTACGATTCGGGACGGCTAAAAACCAATCCTCCGTGTCTGCAGCTCCGAGAAGAAAATCTCGCGCAATATCATTTTTCCTCGTCGAGATTACACCGGTGGGCGGTGTAGAGGTGAATTATATATTTTTCTCTACACTCTTGGGAAGACATGGCTATGCTCTCTCCGCGCTCCTCGTTTTAACACGCCAGCGCGTATTACAACTTCCTTTATGTCCAGCAATAATCACGTTTTACGCTCGCGCCTCGGCTGCAAGTATACGTTTGTCGCTCGCGGCGACCCTTGGACCGCCGTTGCTGCTGACTCGATGAGCCGAGTTATATTCGAGGAGGCAGCGCCGGTGTCGGTGGCGGTGGCGTTTATGCATAAAACTCTCAGCCGAACAGACTTTTTTTTATATGTAATTCGTCGGATGGGGTCAGGCGTATGGAAGGCGATAGCGAGACCGCTGCCGCTGCTGCTGACAATAAAAAGGTCGCGCGTGACTGACGCGCCTTTTATTGTGTCCTCCGCTCTTCCTTATGGGCGTAGGCGCGCGAGAGATACTTTTTTAATCGTCCGTGGTAAGAATTTAACGCGGTGTAATTAAAATGTAAGCTCGTTCGCAATGTTTTTTACATCGAGACTTTTCTGGCCATAAATTTTCGTTAATTGATGCAAAATTGTTGGAATAAATGGTTATAGGACCGCATTGTCAGGCAGAAAAAGTACCATTCAAATATTGAATCAATTAGGCAATGTAAGTATGTGATAAAACTCTTATTCAAAAACGTGTTAAACATCATAAATTTTTTTTATTTTAAAATATGCTGCCTTCGTGCAAACGTAACGCACAAAAAAACTGAAATCTTTTAAATTCATAGCATAACGATATCAATGAAAAAAAAGTGTTACGTGTACGATATGTATTATGATCGCTTTAAGTAATGACTAAAATGCACGACCATCAATTCCATTGTACATAATATTCGCATCGATTCAAACTCGTGCACAAATTGCCCGCCGCGAACGTGTTCTCCCGACAGCCTGATTAATAAAAAAAAGTCGTTACGCGGTTTTGCCCGCTACGCAGCAGCTCCCATCAGTTGTAACGCATAAATATGTACATAGCAAGTGAAGCGCGACGTTATTGCGATTAGAGACAGAGGAGCGTATCAAAGGGGCCGTGTCTAAAATCGCCAATGGCTCCGGCTCATTTGTAAGTCTTGAAAAACCAATGGCGATGCGTTTAAATATCGATGACGCCTATAAGCTACTAGACTCGACACCGTGAATAATCTCTTTGCTCGCTCCTACCTCTCTCTCTCTCTCTCTCTCTCTCTCTGCAAGTTCAAGACTGCTTTGAGGAGATTCCTTCTCAACCAAGATTAGATTGTTAAATATAGGTTAAGCGACATGTGAGCCTGTCCTAATCCTGTACATCGTCTTGTCCTAATTTATTATCCTTTGTATCATTATTCGAGTACGCATGTAATTTAAAGAAAGAATGGACAGACGTTGTGCAAGTGACGGGGTGTGAATGCTCGCGCAACCTGCTGTAACCTGTTCGTAGACTATTTTGTATATAGATTTAATTTTTAAGGAATGACGTGATAGGTTTTAAAGACTGAATTTTTACTGTATTTGTAACTTATCTGTGATATCACTATTTTTTATTTTTTAATATGTATTTGATTAAACTTTAGACATAAGCATGACTGTGATATTACAAAGCGAGAAAGAATGTATATATATATATTAAGACTGTATTTAAATTTTTGTAAAAAGTTACAAAAAAACATTTATCTATCTATCTATCTATCTATCTCTCTCTCTCTCTCTCTCTCTCTCTCTCTCTCTCTCGCTTTCCCTCTTGCACTTGACACAATCTAAACGGACACAGACGTAGCTATTTCGACGCGCATGCATGCACGTGGAGCTGTTAAATAACGTCCATCAATCTTTCATATGGAACAATCTTGCAAAGTCGTTTTGCTGCGAGAATCATATACACGAATCTATTTGCAATACTAGTTCCATCGAAAATTATAATGAATGATGTGAAAAAAATGGGTTTTTATATATATGTACAATATATATTTTTCGGTTATTTCTTGGAAGAACGATGCACATTAAGATCGATCGTAGTATTTGATATTTACGTGGCATTCTCGTGGTGACGATTTCTTACCACCTCGTGCTATTCACGCGTTTTGTATTCGCCGCTGCGGTGGTTTTCAACTTGACTGGTTGAAAACCATTCAGGGGTCTGTGACTTTCTTCGTACGCACTCGCGCATATAATGCAAGTCTTTTCACACGCACGTATTTTTATCATATTAAATTGAGACCAGAGCAAGAGAATTTGCGTCCTCAAGTGCATTCAAATAAGAGTCGAATAACCCTGTTCATTTTTGCCCTCCTTTCGTTGAATTAATTCGTTGAAAGGTCTGCAGATGCGATTATGATAATTTCATGTCGTTAATCATAGCGCTTTAAAATTATTTTCAGCTTGATGTTTTTTAACGAGCAAACAATTTGAAAATGGGGAAATCGAAAGACAGTTTCTTTTTTTCTTAAATTATATTAACTACAGAGACTGTCGTTTGTTTAATTTTCAAAACACGTGGAATGACTCGGTCGATCACAACGAACTGTATATTTGAAAAAATCCTTTAATTAATTTTGGAAGTCTGTGCGCAATTCCCTATTCGGGCTTAACTGAAAGATAAATTCACGTGTACATGTATGGGTATATTTCGTCAATATTGTTAAAAAAGCTTGTTTAAAATGACGTAACATTTTCAGTATTAATTGAAAACGTACACCTGAGCTACACAATAAGCATAGGGAGACTATGCATTATACGAGGCTCAGGGGCAAAGCAGCTCCTGGGAAAGCGTGTGTGTATACGTATAGACTGCAGTAAGTGCAAGAGGGAGAGGGAGATAGAGACAGGGAGAGAGAGAGAGAGGAGGGAGAGATGGGGGAAGAAAGGAAAGCGTTTATTCACGATGTTGAGTTTAGAAGCTTAAAAGCATTATCGATATTTAAACGCGCCGTGGTTGGCTTCTCGATGTATACTAATAAGCCAGAGCCATTGCCCATTTTAGACATCGGCCTTTTTGAAACGCTTCTCTGTCGCTAATCGCAATAACGTCTTTGCTTTGATCCTGAGTCTCGTATAATGTAGAACTATTTGCCTTATAATGTTGATGAAATGTAACCATATGCATGTACATGCGAATTAATCTTTCTGTTAAGTCCGAAGAGTGCACGGACTTACGAAACCGAAAATTAAATAAATGATTTTTGCAAAATATAGTTCGTTATAATCGATCGAGACTTTCAGCATGTTTTGTTTCTAAATTTTATTTTGTTACGATTAATGCAATATGTTTGTATATACATAACTAAATGTAATAACTCCAGATACAAGTACGAGTGAAGCCTTGATTGAAAGCTCAACGTTATAAACCTATTTACTCGCATACTCGACAGCGTACGGATTAGTGAAATGGGTTCGTACGTTATTTTGCTTTCCAATTAATTTCGAAATATTGTCTTTCATCTCAATTACTTTTCTATATCCACAAAATAGAAACAATATCATTTATCTGTTTCTATTTCTCCTGTTATTAGATATTATATTAAAAGTAAGAACATTTAACATCACTCTATATTCTCTTCTGAATCAATGATCATCGTATACACAGGCGCATCAACTTGCAATTAAATTGTATTGCGTTTACCCTATAAATCTTTAGAGTTTGAAAAAATAGATAAGATATTAAAATATTCCAAGAGCAGCAGAGAGTAAATTCTACTATTAAAACTTTCTTTAATATTCCATTTATCGGAAAATGCTACGATTTGCTGCAGAACTTTTTTACTATCCCGAAACTTGCGCAGTATACATGCTAGGTATTATTGCTACCTTATTTCATATTAAATTGAACGAAACTGAGCCAACACAGCTAATAAATTGACAGAAAAATCTTTAATATAAATATATCATTGATATAAAAAAGAGACAACAATAGAGCAGCATTTGTTTGAATAAACGAAAGCTTTTCTAATTAAAATAAGAAAAGACGATTCAACTGAACGGCTGAATTTATCATTCCGAGGAGCCCGCTAATTTTAAAAAAAAAAAGCGGTTGCCGCCTTAAAAAGACGGTCGGGTGTCGAAAGAACAATGCCCGCCTCATCGACATTTAATTCGCGAATCTCTTAGGGTTGAGAGGGGCAAAGCCGAGCGCAAGACAATGCCGTAAAGGCGGAACTCAGTGTTCGGGGGCCGCCTCATTATCTATGCTAATTAAGCACTCGCTTTACCTATTTAAAAAAAAAAGAAGAAGAGGGCCAAGATAACACGGTTAAACTGATAGGTATGAATCGCAGGAGAGAGAGAGAGAGAGAGTGAGAGAGAGAGAAGTGGGGGTGTAAATATACGCCGACGTAACGGGAGTCCGAAAATTCCGCGCGCCTCATTATGATTTTTGCTCACGCTAACGAATAAAAGATCCGGTGGGTGTATGTGTCCGTCTGGTGCTCGCGCGCGTCAGTCGACCCCTTTGTATTCAAATAAGCCCCTGAGACGCAGAACGGAAAACGAGAGGAATTTCATTTCCCAAAGGAGGACGCAAACGCTCTGCTCCGGTCCCCTTGGTAAAATCCAACTTTTTTTAAACTCGACGGCCCCTGCCTCCCGTGAGCTCAGTGGAAAAGCTCGTCAAGATATGTTCCAGTGTCGCTCTGCTCTCGAACACGTATGTTATCTATACAGAGGCGCGCGCAGCGTAGGCATATATACTGACTGATCCCCGACCGATCAACTGAGACGATTACTTATTGACGAAAATCCAGGGAATTAAATCGAGGGATATTGATAAGAATTTAATAACTCGAACGACGAGAGAAATATTGCGAAACAGCGCTTGACAGATTCGTTTTTAACTTTACCGCCCTTCGTCTTTTTGTTTTTATTCAGTATTCCAATCGCTTTTACACGATATTCCAGCGCTCTATTTATTCTGGCAGCGAGTAAGTATGCTCGTTTACGCGTGGAATCGTAAAAAGTTTGATAAACATTACCCTTTTTTTTTCTACGTAGTTACCACTGCACTTTTGTATACAAACAAATATTACAAATATTAGTCGATAAACTTTTTAACGCATATGCACTAAAAACGTTTACAAAAACAATTTTGACCAGTAACAAATTTACTTCTACAAAGTTCTGATCGCGTTATTTATACAGAATAACTATTAAAGCTGGGTTAAGAACAGTGCTAAAATATTATAGCTTAACTTTAAAGAAACATATACCTTACATTAAACGCGACAATGTTCATTCAATCATAAAATTATAGAGCGCGCGACGTTAAAAATATCAGCAATATGATCGTCGCCCTTTAAACAGAGTCTTCGATAGTTTTTAATAAAACGCTCGATATGAAAGTGAGCAGCGAAAAAAAAAACAATACAAGCAAAAGAAGCAGCGATGCACTGGCTTAGCAGGATAACCTTTGCCAATAAGTTTTTTTTTTCACGCGCACTTTACCTCCACTCCTCAGATCAGTTCGATCCTTTATAAGAAGAAGACAACATAGCTCTCTCTCTCTTATCAGAAACGATGCTTTTTACGAAATCGGGGTGTACATCCCTATATATCGGCAACATCAAAGGATCGAAATAAAGATAAATCGAGATATTCGTATGTGCACTTTCAAGAGGATACTCTACTCTTCGTCTCGCTTTGACGGCATTCGTCCCAGATGCAAGATGATGCGCGAAAAGGGAAATATTTCCTTATCCCGTAAAGATGCACTTTTCGGCTCTCTTAACCCCCTGATTATGTCGAATGGTGATTGATGTCGCACCCCGCAAAAACCATACCAAGCAGGTCGCGCTGCAAGTCGACAAAAGAGCAGACACAGTACTGCCTATATAACGTATACGGGTCGCGCATACATTACCTTGTATACTTCGCTTTATATTTCCTCTCTCTCCACGGGATAGGCCAAAGTACTTTTTCATGTTTTCATGTACCTCCACACTTATACGCACACGCACAGACACAAGTACTCGTATATATTTATACAGTATTCGTTTCAGTGATGAATGCGCAGAAACAGGAGACGAGATAGTGAGAATCGATAATGTTTTACGAGCTTCTAATTGCATCCTATGTATTAATAAATACACTACTAGGCCGAGCATGGATTTTTCGACGTGCCCGAATTTCGCACTCTTGCACGCTGAATTATTCAAAGTCGCAGTGATTTATCGTCGTGCAAGCCTGGAATGTTCTTTATTAAATTATCCAATCTGTTGGAATTTCTAATTAAGATAGGAGAATTTTAACTATTAGCCCGTAATGAAGTTGTACAGGCTGAAACACATCGAGCGCGGTACGCGCTTGCGCTCGCGGCTTTTCCGAACGGGAATCAAGTGTTATTAATTGCTTTTAATTCTCTTTAATTAAACTTCTGATTATAAGAATTATCTTGAAACATCTTAAGAGCTTAAACGAGCCCCTTGCGCGCAACCGAGGGGTGCAGAAATCTTTCGCGCTTTACTTCGCGCACCACCACTTTTCCGCATTTTTCCGTTCCATTCTTTTACACCCGTGAAGGCGAACGAAGGGGAAATAAATTTTCTTTCTCAAGTTCTTTTACTCTATCGTGGAAATCTTGTAAAGCACTTAAATCCCCGATAATAATACCTGCCGCCTGCGTGTGTGCCCAATACGTGTGCTAGTGCTTTTTTACCCTTATCTCGGCAAAGATATAACCTTATTCCGTTATTATTAAAAGCGATATCGTTGTTTTAACTACAGAATGACAGTTTTGTTATAATCCTCATGCATCATCTTCAAAATGTTACATAATACATAGGTAAAAGAACATTTCATACGTTATTAACTGTATTATACCGTTAGTGAATGACTTGCGTTAATTGGTAAAATGTATTATTAATAATTCAAGAGCAGCTGCGCGGCATGAGAGTCAACTTTCGCTCTCGGAACCGCGTGATAAAATTATCCGGTGTAACAAGATGGAGGTCGTTGCGGGTGTGAATGAGAAGTGGAGAGAGAGAGGGAGAGAGAGAGAGAGAGAGAGAGAGAGAGCTATTGCACGTCATAAAAATTCTAAATATCTTACCAAGCGAAAGAGATGAATATTCAGGCGCGGACTTATTTCAAAGTGTAATACCATTAAGCGTTTACGTGAGTAGACGGCCGAATCGGTATGAACAAGTCCGTATTTGGCTATACGTGTACAAGGGGATATCTCGGAGAGAGATATAACATGTATAAGGGCTCCCCCGCCTTTATATATTTATGGTCGAGACTCACCTAATTGAATTTCCATTTAATAATACAAGAAGTTCGATTTAACTTACAGGACACCTGCGAGAGCTTCGTCGGCGGGCATCTCTTCGAATTAGTCCCGGAACCATCCCCACCTACCCCTTACCTGCATACACGCAGATAAATGAAGATCGAGAAGCGCGCGAGTTATTCAGTGCATTCGCATCGAGCTCCTCTCCGGACAATGCGTCATTAATTAATTGCATGCAAGGAGACTTTATATATATTCTCGCGTGGCCGATATCGTATATAGTTTATACACCTACATCGATACGTGCGCGCGAAATTTTCGAAACGAATGGTATATGCATATATATACTTAGCCGACACGGGGAATAACAAAAGGCATCTAGCGGGGCGTACCATGCAGGATTCTTATTAAATGAGAAATTCCGGGCGCTAGAGAGAGAGAGAGAGAGAGAGAGAGAGAGAGAGACGAATTTAGAACGCGTACTGACCATTTTCTTTGTAATTGTGTATAGAGGAGCTAAGAGAGCGAAGCTCTCGCGAGAAAGAAGGTTAATTGAAAGGGCAAGATCCCAAAGAGCAAAGGTTGCTACTGCAGGAGAGAAAAACAAAAGGAAAGCCGGATATAGGTGCGGTGTGCACGGCGAGGTCGTTTGCCATAAATCTATGCAGGGTTTACCGCGATGTCGCGCTTAAGGGAACCGGGAGTAATAAAAGCTGCGAAGTAACGGCCGAAATATAAAGAAGAGGCCACCGCCGCCGACGCCGCGATCTTATCCACCCGTCCGTGCGCCCGCGGGCGTCTATACTCTTTGGCGATCTCATTTTTGATACCCCCTTCTCAGCACTAGGCCAGTGCTGTATACGATGCCGCGTCGCCGTGCTGCCGCCACGTTATGTGTGTCGATAAAATATGTCCCTTATTAAATTTACTATAATGCCGATGTATAGACACACATCCTACGCAGCCTCGGTAGTATATACCCAGAAGTGAAACAGCGAATAACGAATAGCGCATGGGAGTTGGCGTAATTATGGCTGCGGCTGAGTAAGGCATCGTTCCCGCCGACTTTTCGATTTATTGGGAAAAATAAAAAGAAAGGCTTTTCTCCGTCGTGGAAACAGGGCAATGTGCTGTACTGGGAAATCTTTATGGAACTTCCTAAATCTATGGATAATGAAATGTGGAGGGATGACTATATTCACCTATTTCATATAGTCGTAAGACCAAATAGAACTGCGGTATATGTAAGCATCGATTGCCGTATAGGTTTCACTAATTCAGATTTAGAAAGAATTGTTTCTTGAATCGGATTTATTATTGACTTTTCTGAAACGAAGTACATATATGTGAAATGTTTAGTTGCACTTTAGGTATGTGCTCTCAAACGTGTTTGACTCGTTGCATAAAACAATCTGATTATTTAACGATCAAAGTGGTTGATAAATAAATTAGTCAGCTTTATAACGTATTCAACTAGATAGAATAATGAAATAGAATATTCCATTAAACTTCATCATCCATGATTGTTATCTTCTTCGTGAGAGTTTAACAAACAGACTGCGGAGTTTAATCGATGTATTTCTGGCATACACAATTATAATTACTGCACAATGTTAAATTTGTTTAGCTGTATTAAATCGTATACCACGCGAACATATTGACCAGCGATAACGCTCAGCATTTACGATATTAAGGGGATGTCGGAGCAATAAACGTATTTCTTTATTCGATTATATCTTTTTCTATTAATGGTAAAAATGAATTCTGAGAGTTACTTGCTCTAGTTCTCAATATAATAAATCGTTTTGCGTAATTTCATGTGGTTATGGTTTATCGTTTTTACAAAAACTTGGAACTAGTAAGAGGTGTTTATTCATTGAAAGTTAACCTTAAAATTATGGATATGCCTATTGCTGCGTGTAACTTTTTTTATTTATAATTTTAAGAAATATTAAGAGTTAGGTACCCTAGTGCTAACTATAATTAATTATTCTGTGCAATATGAGGTTTATTGGACTTATCGTTTTTCCAAAAACTTGGAACTACGAACTATTGAGGAGAGGCGATGCTCCGACATCCTCTTAATTACTATATCGGTATTTTAGAATTGATCGGTAAATATCTCGTTGCACGAAATCATTTTAATAGATATTAAGTTCTGCTCAATTTTATAGGCTCCACAACTTCTATACGAACTGGATTCAAAGGAAAAGGAAAAGTAAATACATTAGAATGATGATACGTGTTTCTATGCGTTGCATCAGAAGTTGTGAAATCGATATGTAAAGTCAAATCACTGACTGTAATTTTGAACAGAAGAAAATGTAGTCATTTTGAAAGTAATGCTGACTCTCGATAGTTGTACCAAAATTACGCCTTGACATTGCAACATAAAGTATGTTGGAATATCGTAAGAAACGCACGAAATCTGAAATTATTTAAATGAACTACTAAAATACCGATAAGTTAAACTGATAAAATTAAACAGTTACAGAATTTTGAATAATAAAAAAAGAATAATAATTAATGTTTACGAGTTTTACGCCATTTCCAACTTTTCAACTTATTTAGAGATATATTTAATGAAATTTCAGCAACGAAAGTTGAAAGTTTCTTTGAGGGAGCGCGCTACTGAAATAATTAACATGTGCTTGTATATTTATGTTAAGGAAAAAGAAAGAGAGCACCGGTAGAGAGGGAGGCGAGAAAAAGTTGAGCCAAAATTCTTTTTTGACGACTCCCACTAGACGTATTCTGGTGTCCTATGGCGTTAGCCCCGAAACAGCTGCAGCATCACAAGCGCACGCAAGCACTTATGATAATGCATCATAAAAATATAAAAGTATAATGTATAAGTGAATAAATGTATCGTTAAACCTATAGCGATATTCTTGGAATATTTTTTAAAAAATAGTGGATAAACAATTTTATTTGCAAAAGGCGATTTTCGATAAAAACTCTTAGAGTCAAAGAGTGTTTTAGTGTTAAACGGTATATTTATATATATGTAAGCTTTGACGTTGCTAAAATTTCAGTTTAATGGGTCATACTTACGTCTTTTTTTCTTAATTACAGGCCTAAATAAGGAGAAGCTTAGAGTTGACACGAAATTTGTTTCTACAGTGTTTTAACACCATAAATACACTTTGGTTAATTATTAAGACTTGATGATTTAGATCTTTTTAAATTCTCTTTCAGGATGAGCTTCTAATTATTTAAGGAGCAAAAAATATATATACACGTTATTTGAAACTGTTGTGTGTAGTATTGTTTTATTTATGTTACAAGATACTTTAACTTTATGTAGTGCGTCTTATTTTTCACAAGAATAATTTCATTATAAATTTCCAATCAATATATATATATATATATATTGAAATATGGATGCTTTGCGTCGACCAGAAATATCTAGAAAGACAAATAAATTCACGTAGACACGATGGATTTGTGAAAATCGGTTTCAGGTTCACAGTAAAAATGAAACGCCAATCATTCGTACCAATCTTTTTCTCATTGGCTTGTTTGTTTGTTACTCAATCATAAAACCACTTTATCGATTTTCGTACAAGTTCCACGAACTTTTTCGACATTCTCCTCAAACTGAGATAAATTACATGGAATAAGTAAAAAATAGTTGTTTTAGAATAAATGTTTCAATTTACAAATAAATTTTCAAAAAGCATTTCAAAATATTTAAAGAAATGAATATCATTTATAAAAGTGAAAAAGATTTTAATGATATTGTTTAGTTGAACGAATATCTTCAATTTTTCACAATTTATCACAAGTAAATGTGTATCTCAATTACACGGAATACTGAAGTACTTATTCTTTGATAATAAATGATAGATAAATGAGAATAATTATGTAGGCGTCAGTGTGACCTTAATCACTGATTAGATTAATTGTTTTATCATACAATCATTATTCCAGCAAACAATTTGTTAGAGTTACCTAATATACATGACTAAACTTCATTCATTACCTCTTTTCTTTAGGTAATGGTTATAACAAGCGAAATTCTCATTCTAGTATTTAACAATACTAGTAATAGCCATTGCTTATTAAAGAAAAGTACAAGTTTTTGTATGAAAACAAAAGATCTTTTTGTTTTTGCACGTGGATCCAAACTCACAGATTGCGAAAGAGATACACTAAAATTCCTGACAGATGATGGCCCCGGGGCTATAGAATATTGTGCGAGTTTTCGGGATCCCTCTCCACTTGCCAGATTCGGGAAAGCATTGAAGCACGAAAAAGTAAACAACAGAGAAAGACGGCGACGCCACCGAGAGTAAGAAGTAGACGTCGGTTAGTGGGAGTAAACTGACGTAAGAATGGACAATGCACCAAATCCGAACTTTCACTCTATTACAAACAAAAGGAATCTTACAAGGAAGTGAACAATTCCTTCCTGCATTCTGTGGCGAAAGGAGACAGGAAATGCAAGTACATTTTACAAAATATAATTGCTCTTAACTACTATTTTTATTTTTATTTTTAATATTGGTATATATTTACAATTGCTTTGTGTAAAAAAGGTATGAGAAACACCAATCGAATTTTATATGCAATTACTAATGTAGGCATTATAAGATTTGTTTCACAATAAATGTGTAAGTAGATACATACTGAATACAGTAAGACATGCGCTTTCTCCAAAGCTGTTTTTCACTTTTATAGGGATTGAGAAACTTATTTTTTTTAATCTTCATCTAGATCATCTGAACATGAACATCAATGTAATTTTTTGTTGTTCAGTTTCAATAACAATAACATACAAAACTGCGGTTGAAAAAAAAATTACTTTAAAGTATCGAGTTTTCAATCTCCGTTTGTGCAATATTTAATCGCGGCTGCTATTCAAGCAGTCATTCGATCAAGCATGACCGACTACGCTTTTTATTAGAAAAAGCTCCTTAACTACGTTCTAAATTTTTAAGCACATTATCCGTGGTTAGATTGCCAAATAAGCCATTAAGCTCAGCTATTTTACCTTTGATATGGAAATTCGAAGTTTGAAAGAAGCAACGAGTGTCGCTAATGAACGAAAGGCAAATGTTTACCACGAAAATTCACCAATGCTGTCTAAGCGCAAACGTTAACAACTTTTACAAAACTCGCTGTGTCGTTCAGTTTTGTCGTTCGACCTATCCAAAGACCTCTAAATTTCACCCGCTAACCCACTTAATTTCTATCTTCGTCCCCTTTGTGCAATGTACATGCAAATTATAAATATAAAACCTAATATTAATAAACATTAATAATCATTTATCGTATTCAGAATTTGATAAAAAAATTGCGTATTCTACCCATTCTTTTTTAATGGAATAAGCTGTACTATCACTATTGAACTTATTTGTTCAACGTATATATATTTGAAGCAATTGAGAAATTTTGATAAAAATGAACTGTGTCAAATACTCTTGGCATGTCATCGGTGAGTGGATAGAAAACTAAAACAATTAAAGTCACTTTATCGAGCCTCGAAAAATGTGTACTATAAAATTCGACGTCAAACTTTTCGCCGAAAAATAGTATTTGTAACCATAAGAAAAATGTCACAAATCGTAAAGAAAAAATAAGGGCTGTAAATAAAGTTTAGTTTTAGTCGTGGAACGCATCGTTCTTCTAAAATTTCAAGAATTTCAAATGTTTCGCTCGCATGCTCGACGTCGAATCACTTATACATTCAGACCAAACAATCAGCTGCTATTAGCTTTTATGCTCGGGGCTGGATTCGTCGGAGCTGTTGGGCTTAATTGCCGACCCTCTCCCTTTGTCATTCTTTTTTTCTGCTTATCCCCAGCGCTCGCTTCCAGTCGCTCGCTCTCGACGCATATACATATATATACGTATAGCCATACAGAATCACGAGCTGTAGAGGAATCGCTCGCTATTACCGGTGCGTCGAACGATATTATCCATCAGGCTTGACCATAAAACGCTGGGGCTTTTGTTTTATCGAGACAACGAGGAAAGCAACGAGCGAGAGAACTCGACTGTCCGTGCAATGAAATGAAATGAAACGCGTACTCATTCGTCCAGGATCCATAATAAACATGACTCGAGTTTCTCGTTATAATTGCATGTTTAGATAAATACCGATTCATAGAATGTGGGCGAGGTAGTAAACGTGAAAAGTTTTTTTTTCTATTTGGTTAACTGTCGCGCTAAACGGTGTTGTTCGCGCGTTGTGTCGACACACCATTGGCAGTGCAGTTTTACGATTGAATCGAGAAGGCATTTGTGTAGTCAATGAATCGTGATGCATTACGATAATTTTATGTACGGGAGCGTTTGAGTTATTGCGTTTTGATTTTTAAAGTCGTTTAAATCGGGTGGAAGTGCTTATTTTTTATGCACTTCTTTATCTATGCAAAACCAAACGTTTTATTAAAAGTATATCGAAACAGTCCGAGTGAAGTTAATTGTGTAGATTAAGCTAATCTGATTTGCGCTTTTTAAAATGAAAGCTAGGTCGATAAATAATTATTGCGAAATATGTTTATACAGAGTTGAATTGTATAAGTAAGAACAGGTTTTAACCAATCTGCAGTTAAATTGAAAAACATTAATTAGTATATGTGCTCAACCAACCATTACTAATATTACAGTGAATATTATTTTAAATATCTGGGTTTGTTAATTTATTACCAGGTGATTACATAGACTATTGTGGAATTCATTTTATTTTAATTTTAAAAATTTTCAAGTATGTGGATGTTAACGTTACAGTATCTCGTTTACAAGAAGACACATGAAGTGAACGATCTACAGAGAACCGGAATTGGCAATTTATTTAAATATAAAAATTGCGACGTTTCAAGGGTCTGTAGATATGTACTCTCCTCATCAGATTGAGCAAAAATTATTAGGTTAAAAACCAATCAAATAGTTAAAATATTTAAACTATCGCAAAAAACAACTATTCAAACAAATCACTGAATACATGGCTCTCAATTATTCTTTGAATACTATTACGGTAATTGATATAAATTCACTAAAAGGTATAAAAACGTATTTATTAAAATTCATAATAGAAATATTTAAAACTTTATATATTATATATTCATTAAATATTTTTATTTTGAATTTTAATAATTATGTTTTTATAACTTTTAGTGAGTTTTTATCAGTTACCGTAATAGTATTTAAAAAATAATTGAGAGCCATTGAGTGATTTGTTTGCAAGTGTTTTCTGTAATAATTTAAATATTTTAACTGTTTGACTGTTTTTAATCTAATAATTTTTGTTCAGCTTGGTGAAGAGGGTAATTATGTACAGACCCTTGAAAAGTCGCGATTTTTATATTTAAATAAATTGTAAATTCTGGTTCATTGATGATCGCTCACTTTATTTTTCTCTTTTAAAATTTTCCCATACTCTAGAAAGGTTTCGAATAGTAAATATTATCCTTTCTGTACATAAAAATTGTTAATAAATTTGACATAAAGTAAAAAAATTATTTTAAAATGTTATATAGAGTAGCAAACAACTAATGACTAAAGTCTACACCAATTAGAACGTAGAAATGCATTGTAAAAAACAGAAATACTTGTAAAAAAAAATCAATACAATGCTTGTTCAAGCATAAGGATTGTACAGTCTAACGTTGTATTGTTGTATTCATTTCTATAAATATTATTGTAAAAATATAAATTCAGTACTCTTATCAATCATTTCCATAAATATTAATTTAAAAACTATACATGCATTTTAAAAAACATTATTTTGACTAAATCCATTCAGTAAACATCTTTATAATAATGTTGAACTAACAAAAAATATTATCTAAATTGACAAAATCGTTCAAATAACTTACTATTTGAACTTTTATAAAGTTAAATACATAAGATTTTAGCAAAGATTGCCAAATCAAGATATGCATATTTTCTTAATTTATGCAATCTCCGTTAATGCATCGTTTGCCGTTTAGATTATACCATATAAGAATTAATAATCAACAAAAAAGAATAATTTTTTTTATGCATTCTTAATAAAAAGAAATACAAATACAACCTGGAATTTTATTAAACGTATAATGTATTCTGAAATTATGCAATGAATTTTATTTAATTTCTATAATTATTATCAAATATTTATGGGCAATAAATAATAATTGTTATTAAATATTTGGTTGCCCCAATATTTGCAGCACTGAAAGCTTTTTGATGATTAAGCAGTGAATATTAAATAAACTACATTGAAATTTGCTAATACGATGGTTTACAAATTAAATTTACGATGAACATTAAAAGTACAATAATTCAAAGATACCTAATAATAAACATAAAAAAGATTCAGTCACCTAAATGTTTTTTTTTTTTTTCATTCTGTTTATTTATTTTACAATATCACATAACAAACACAAAGAATTGTACTTTTAATATTTTCTAGTTAAAACTAATACCACATTCAGATTAGAGTGTGACCAGTCTGGCGCTGAGCAATGCAGTTTGCTCCACTTTCTTGAAAACAGAATGAAATATTTTCTTCTTATTTTTTCGACATTAAATGTAGAATCATAATTTTTTTATAAAAATCTACATAGACATAAACTTCATTGTTTTTTTTCATACTTGTCATAAATGTAAAAAAATTAGCATAATATTATAGCAATCATATAGACCACCTAATTTTATCTCCCTTGCTTGAAAATAAAAAGTTCTCTATTGTTAATAATGGTCGCACTGTCACATATTGGTCTCCTTAAAACGAATGTAAATATCAATTTATTTCCTGTCTTAAAATTCCGGAATCATTTGTACTCGAGTTGCATACAAACTAAATCACAAAATATTGAAATACGTAAAAGAGTAAGAAACGAAAAAAGTTGACCAAAGCATATTGAACTTAATATATTTCATAGATCGCACACGAAACAAAAAGAGTGAATATAATGCATTCAAAGGAAACTAAAACAAAGTAAGTATAAAGAAATATACGCAGAGGAGAAAGAATAATTTCTCTATTCCAGGGCTATATATAATGCACAATAAATATTTCCAGCAAACTCATTGGCAAGACGAATGGAAACGAACAATATTTCTCATTCGCAGCAAAACGTAGCTACATCACTATACAGCAAACATGAAAATATCGTGCATGCATGGTCCGCGCTTATATATTGTACGTACATGTGTACGCATGCATGTACAGCGAATCAATCCAGTAAAGAAAAAAAAAAAAAAAAAAAAAAACAAATAAGAGAAGAAGAGGAAGAAGGAAGTAGCATAAGATCAGCAAAACACAACGAGGGAGAAACTAAGCCTCCCCGAAATAAAGTCTTAAGCGATGGCACAACGGAAATTCACGGTTATACTGACTTACTTTCACTAAAATCCACCCCACGCGCGAGCATAAACTTTTAGAGTCGCACAGTTTACATCGCCTGCCGCGCGGCTTTATATGCACCGCAACTCACATTTCACCATTCCCCGGCCTCGTGTGTCGGGGGTGTGTCTATGTGTGTGTGTGTGTGTGTGTGCAGAGTCGCCTCTCTCTCTCTCTATTTAGCGCGCACCCGACCAAGTGATAGACGAGCACAACACGCGCCGTTCAAGGACTAAGTAGAGACCGCACGCGGAGCAGTGCGCACCGCCACGTAAGATTTTAGCGGCGAGCCATCACGGAGCAGCCATCCTCGCTATTTATTCCATGGGATGTTCGAAAACGAGGGCCGTAAAAGGCGCGTCGTAAAGCGGGAGCCGCAGCCGCCGAAGCCGACGCGGCCCGACAGCGACATCCGGCAGAACAACTGCGGCGAAACGCGCGCGGAAGGCAGTGAGAGGGAGCGCGAACTGCAAGCGAAGGAAAGAAAACAAAAGAGAGAATAAAAGAGGCTCGGCGAGGAAGGTGGGTGAAAAATCGCAACTAAATGGTGGAGAAGGGGAGGGTGAGCCGCGGCGAGCTGCTGATGACGCTGCCGCTTCACATGTTATATCGGACGGAAAAATCGGGAGCGGAATCTTTGGCGTTGCGGAATTTTTGCAGGGAGCTGGATCAGCGAGAGAGAGAGAGAGAGAGAGAGAGAGAGCGAAAAAGCGGAGCAACCGTAACAGAGTCCGCTCGGCCGTGGCTACGCGCTTTAACTGAAAGGACTTGTGCGGCTGCTGGGATCTGAGCGCGCGCCGCCGCCGGTATCCGACTAACCCCCTACTTTCTCTCCCTCTCCTACTCGTAGTAGCTCCGTCTCTCGCGGACTGGTGGTAGTACTGGCATAGCGGCGGTGCCACCACCACCAGCAGCATCCCCCGCGCACTCTCTCTTTCTCTCTCTCTCTCTCTCTCTTTATCTCTCTCGCTCTACTCTATACTCTCCCTGTCGCTCTCGTCACGCTCAGCTATCTCCGCCAGACTCTTTCTCTACTTTCGCTCGTTGTGTATACGTGTGGTAATGCGCGCGCGAGGAAAGAGTCATCGGGTAGTCGCCGCATAAAAGTCCACACTGCTCATGTGCTTTGCCCAAGTTTTTCGGTTTAATTTGACAGTTACGCCTTGGGGATCTGCACGCGGCACAGAAGAACAAGAAAGAGCAACAGAAAAATGTAGAAAAACATACGAGCGAATTGTTCACGCCGTGCGAACGGACCGACTGACAAACGCACACACCTCTGTGACTTTCTCTCTCTTCCGCTCTCTACTTTACTGTAACTTTCATTGTTCTTTATGGGGCCAGATAAATATATTCTGGCTGTGCGGATAGGGAGAGGGAATTTTTTGAAGATTTTTGTTGATAGAAATTTACGCGGAAGGGGTTGCATGGATCCTCGGACGATTGGTCGCATGCGTTATCTGATTTTACCAGCGTTGGGCTTTTCGCGCGATGTTAAAGCGTTCCTGTAATACTTTCGAGCTGACGATAATCCTGCTTGCATTTAGAGCAAACAATGCATGATTTACAGAATTTTTTAAATATGAGCATAAAAGATATTAAATACTGTGGAGACCCGACAGAATTATTACGATATAGATTGTTTACCTATAACGGGGATGTGCTACTAGGAATTACAGTTTCATCAAAAGCCTGTATTATTTCCTTCGCAAAAAATGAAAATGAAAACAATGAGCTTTAATTAAGGACAAATTAAATAGAAAAATCTTTGCGATGAATATACTTTATTCAAAATGCAGAAAGGAAAAATTAGTCAGATAAAGGGACAAAGGGATACTCGTATAACATTGTACAAATTTCTGTATTGGATTATTCCGTTTTAAGGGCTCAGAAGTAGAATATTTTAACAAAGGCTTAACGATCTTCACTGAGTATTGTTGCAATTCTTAGCGATATATTATATTACAGAAATTGAGGTCTCCGAGATGAAAATCACGGATACTGATATTATCTGCTAGTCTGAGATGCTACACTGAAAGCCCAATCAAAATCAGTGACCCGGAGTATGATATTCCCTTTACAAGTGGAATTAGTTAACTATAATAAGACGCACTGCGGATATATACGACAGACCATTTAATCGCTTGTTAAAAAAATATTTACAGTACATGCTCGAGAATCTGACCAATTCTACAAAGTCCGAGTTATTTTTTCAAATTACGTAGTGACAGTTCATTATTGCTAAATAAATTGGCTAAATACCGATATAAGCTTTGCAAATCTAATCAATACTTGATTAAATTATGATTCCAATTAAGGAAAGATTATTTATTCGCACACGTGACAATGAAAACGTTCAAAATAGCATAGGTCGAGCCATAAATTAATTTGTACGCATAAATAGAGACCCGAATATCGTTTCATTATAAAATCATAAATCATCGATTTCTTTTTCTGATATATCGCGTACAAATAGATGGAATATCCTTATTTCCGATCAAAATACGAAAATGTAGCAAAATCTTATTGAAGTCGCAGTGTAACTACTTTGACCCACGCAATTAATTACTTTTTCCTGCGCGGCCAATTACTGGGCTGCCTGGAACGACTAGGCGATCTGACGTGGAATTGCCCATAATTATTGATGAATACTCTCCTCTTTGTATATGTGGCGCTGTGTGCCTTCTATGTTACAGTGTAAGTTCGTGATTGTGATACGGCCGTAGTTCGGTGCCTTTGAGGCTACGATATCAATTGTGTAGCGTACACTGCAGTGTATCTTAGTAAAATTATCTTTTTTTAAGGCTTCGGAGAATTCGCTTACACATCCAAGAATGTTGTAAAAGTATGCACGATACAGTATAGAGAATACATTAGAGCGTTGCAGAAGAATTTACAAATAGTCGAAATAACTTTGAACTTTGAAATAAGTTTGCAAAAGTTACAGGGGAATAGTTTTAGAAATTTAATTTTGTCTGTGTCACGCTGGCAAAAAATCGCGACTGTCGTCTATAAGTTAAGTATTAACCGATCTTTTTTAAGCCTTCACTACTAAGAAAAATATTCTTTTTGAATTCTTGGAATAGTTTTCGTTAATCATTATTTTTGCAAGTTAAGGAAAACTTTCGTTTGGCGTAAACAGAATTCCAATTGACTCATTAATCACGATTTGTACTGTGAAAACTAGCACAATATTTTGGATTAGTTTGATATTGATGAATTACACTTGTCAATTATTCGTGATGGAGCGAGAATCTCATAATTTCGTAGAATTTGCAAAATAATGCAAATTCTATATAGCAGCACTGTTTTGATAGACTCGATATCAATGTACTTGCATACTTTATCTTTACAAGTCTATTTACAAGTCTTAAGAATGGCTAGATGTTGCTTGAATTCTTAAAAATTTACACAGCTTACAGAATTGTCACTCCAAAACAAATTTTTTTAAAGATAATTTCATAACTCACACACTCACACTGTAAGCTTGCCTTATAAAAAACCTTTTGTCATTGACCTACTTCTCTAATAAACTTATTACGCACCGCATTACTCCAGGGAAACAAATGACGCTATGCAAAAAAAAGCGAATAAAATGAAGTTTCAATAGAATATGCGTGGCCTGCGCAACGCGTGTGTCATTTGTACTCTCTCAGCATGAGGTCATACTTTTCTGCTTAGGGAATCGATAAGATGCCCGTAAGATTTTTCGAATTTATCCACATCATACTTTACACGACTGCGAGCGAGGCATATATATAACGAATGGCTATTTAGAGGGGAGAGACGACGCGACGATATCATCATTTAATTGATGGGAAATTGCCAGTCAAGCGGGGTTCGCCGGCGGCAATTCTTTCGGCCAAAGGCGTATACATAATTCTACTCGCGGGAGTCCAAACAAAGACTTGGCAGATAGCTTTTGTTATCAGCTTTAGCGCAGATAGCGCACATATATGTCGCTCTCACACGCGCCCGTGTATATCGAGCGCCAGCTCGTACACATCGGAGCCATGCTCTTATAAAGCAATTTATATTCCTTAAATAGACGTGAAAATCCTTGGCCCATTCCTCGTTTGTTCATGATCGAGTCTTAAATAAAAGGCTAGGCCCTACTACAGACGCTCAAGTGCAATAGAGGCTTCCAATGTATGATGCAATTCGAAAGATAAACCCGAGATACCCTTGCGCCGACAGGTTTAGCCGAGCGCAGCGGCAAAGCGATTCGCGCGCTCTCCAACAACCCGAACAGGGCCAGTCAATTTGTATTATTCATTCGATTCGTTACGTATGGACGCGCGCGCGTTCGACGCGGTTCACTCGATTGGGGAGGGGATAAAAAAAGAACGGTGTGCGGGACACCCGCGAACAATTACAAAAAAAAAAAGAAACTAGAACAACACACGGCGACGCAGAATATAAAATACTTGAAACTAGCTCTCAACGAGGGAGGCGCGAATTTCGTCGACGATGGTATATGTATACTATAATAGCTGCTGTATACAGACCCTCGCGTGCGTGCACAGTACCGAATTCCCTCGCGCTATACGCCCGATACTCCCTCATATTCGCAATCTCTAGGTTGTAATCGCGCTCTCTCACTCACTTTCTCTCTTGCCTCTCTCATCTTTACAAGCGCGTGTAGTCGCGCGTTAGCAGCTATTTTAACGCGCTGTCGGGTCGAGATTCTCATCAGTTTCGGGGGGACGAGGGGCGGGG
>UELU01100276.1:0-12915 GCA_900490025.1 Megastigmus dorsalis | reverse complement strand
CCATATCCACGTGTGGCTTCCAAGAAAGTTTTGAATCCAGCACAACACCGAGGTTAGTGACAGTCTCGGAAAAGGGGATATGGACATCATCTCCAAGCCGAACACAGCGGGCAGGATCAGAAAGAAACTCTGTAACATACCTGTTACAACCGAAAATAATAGCTTTTGTCTTCGCTGTGTTGAGCCTTAGAGAAGCGCCAGTCGCCCAGTCCAATACCGCCTTTGCTGACATCTCAAGCTTCTGTATTCCCTCCTCCAGAGACTCTCGGGGTACCTGAATATAAATTTGTAAATCATCTGCATATAAAATGTGTTCAACGCTCCCAGGAGTGAGGGCGTCACGTATGTCGTTGATGTAGAGGAAAAACAACAGGGGTCCCAGGACTGAGCCCTGCGGAACACCCAAACTTGTGCCAAGCCATGATGACCTGCCCAAGTTACTAGTAAAAACACATTGTTCTCTCCCCGAAAGATACGAGTTGATCCACAAAAGTGCAGTCCTGGAAAACCCCATCAATCTCAACTTGTTAAGAAGACGAGCATGTGATATCGTGTCGAATGCCTTACTGAAATCGAAGAGTAAAAGTACAGTCATAAGTTTCTTGTCGATACCTGTTCGTATTTGGTCTGTAAGTCCGAGTAGAGCAGTCCGAGTTGAATGATGCTTACGAAAACCAGTCTGTTTTGGATCTAGCAACCCACCCTGTGAAAGATACTCCTGAATCTGGTCATGCACGATCTTCTTCAGAACCTTCGAAAGGAAACAAAGTAAGGCAATTGGACGGAAGTCCGTGAGCGATGTTGGTGCTGTCTTTTGTTGTTGTGCAGAGAGAGAGAGAGAGAGAGACAGAAGGAGTAAGTAAGTCCGCGGACAGCGCCAGAAGTGAGCCCCCACTACGCGATGGCAGAGAAGGTACTCGTATCATCAGTGCTTAATTTTTTTTATTTTTTATATTTGCCCCCTCCTCCCTCATAGCAGCAGAATGAATGAGTGAAAGTGGGATGAGGTAGAGAAGGAGAAGTGTGAATGAGGTGACGGGTGATGCGTATGTACACCCCATGAAGTAAGTAGCGTGGTGTCGACAATCGAGGCGGTAGCTGTGGCAGAGTAGCCGAGGATAAACAGGCGGTCCACACGGGTGTGGCCCGGTTGAGGAGGGGGGAATTTGTGAGGCTGATTCTGGCCTCACAAGAAACAGCTGTAATTTATTAAATAAATAATTCAACCAAATAAAACACGACCCTCCGTCCTTTTCCTCCTGCGCCGTTGTAGGCTATGAAACACTGCCAGGGCAACAAGCCGCGAGGACGATGCTCGCCACCACTCCCACGAGGGGTTAAATTTACAATAATTAACTAACGCGGGGGGGGGGATTCGCGTCTGTTTGAGGAGAATGCCTGGACCGACGCACAGCACGAGAAAAACGAGGGGGCGATAGCGACCAAGCAGGCAGGCACTGGGCCGGTCTGCACTCACCACCGACGAAGCGCCGACGACGATGATGCCGCCGGGTGGCACACGCACGACACGATTGCCCGTCCACGGATCTCCACGACGACGACAAGGACGATTCACGAGGACGACGACGAGAAAGAAACGAAGAAGCGACATTTGGACCGCGCGTAGCAGCCGACACTATTGCGCCTACGCGCTCGCTGCGCCAGTATATGCGCGCGGGTGCGACGCGACCCCTATGCTATGGGAAAGCAAAGGGGAGCGCACCAATACACTTACTCGCCAGGGTGCGATGGGCGAAGAGAGCGTCCAGCCAAGAATATGCGGTGAAGCGGCCATGCGGTGCACGAGAGTGAGAGAGGCAGCGAGCAAATGGTTGAGCGAGAGAGAGCTAAGTGCGAGAAGACATGCGCGTACGGAACATTCGCCAAATACGGCACGTGACGGTATTTGACTAGGAAATGACGGCGCCGTGCGCCGAACCCGTGGGTTCGAAATCCCCTAGTGCTATATGCCTAGGGACTTTCCGTAAACAGTCTGGAGGGGTATATTCACGTATTTCAGGCACAGTCATTGTGCATTTCGAATTGCGCGCGCCAGATGAGAGAGCTAGCGTCAGCGACGGAACTAAGGTCTGCCGCTAATTAGCGCCGACCTGAATATATTAGGTTTAACTGATTGGGAGTTATGCCAGCGACGGAACCATCAAGAAATCAATGAGCAAATCTATACAGAGCAGCCCCAAGAAGCGCGAAGTGATCGACGCAACAATCGAAAGTAGATCGAGACAGAAGATAAGGACGACATGTGAGCAACAGAGATGACAACAGAAGTCGGAATCGGAGAAGAAGGCGGAAGCTAACGAGTGGCGAAGAAAGCGTCACTCGTCGCCTTGCCCTTGTAGAAGCGAGACGTGCCGTGCCATCGACGATTATTTTCCACCATTTTCTCGCCAGTTAATCGCCACGGGAGAGTTTAGGCAGGACGATTGAGGAGTTACGCCGCGTCGAGGCCGACATTTGAGGAGGAGATAGTATTTAGAGAAGGAAGGAAGGACGAGCGCCGAACGCCCGCGTAATTTGACCAAGCCTGCCGCCTATTACCCTTTGATTGATGCCACGAGGTAGGTGGTGTTGCGAGGTGTCGCAGTCAAGTTTTGGGTCGAGAGTGCTTCGGGCGAGTGTGCCAAATAACTCATGCGGGGGTTCGCGAGTAGTGTTGGGGTAATTTCGAGCACGTTGCAGTGAGTCGTGAAGAAGTGGAGTAGTGGCGAGCTTTGTCGTCGGGCGAACGGGTCGATTCGGGAATCCAATAGCGACGGCCATGTTGGCCATGAAAGCGCGAGGGGCTGTGATAGAACGGGCGAGCGGCGAGCTCCGGGAGATTTTGTCGTAGGAATCGTTAGGAAGCGATTAGTCGATGTGCGAGAGGTGCCAATCGGGCCACTGAGAATCAGATAACTGTATTGAACTTTGCGTAAGAGAGAGAGAGAGATGCGAGCGACGAGCGGTGCTGCCATTTCGTAACGATGATTATTTAGAGCTTGTAGCGCCGAAAGGAGAAGGATTAACCTTATAATAAATCCTCGTGTTGAATCATTTAACCTGCCGTGTTTCTCGAATTATTTATGTGTGTTTCTCTTATTTTGTGTTGTTGCGCCGAGTAGCTGCGCCGTGCCACGTGCACGGAGTCTTTCGCGAGCTTACAGGGAATTCGACGCCAGGAGCGCCTATCCCGAGGCGCCTTCCTCGACGGAATCTCCTCTGGAGATGGTCTCTACTAGAGCAGCCAGCGACCAGAAGGAGATAGCGAGAGAGCGACGATCCCGAATTCCGCGGGTGACTTCATTGCTGGCGCCCCTAAAATAAATTCTCGCGGATTCGAGCTGTCTAATTTCGTTAGCATTTAGTATCGCGTCATCGGGAGTCGCGTGGGTCAAAATGACGGAGTTTCTGTAATTCCCTTCCGGAATTACGTTACGGAAGAATTTTCCGTAATTTCGGGTTAAGGAAGTAAGACTAGAATCTGTCGTAGAAATTTTCCATTCTTTATTATTTTTGCCAGGGTCGTCCGAGATTGCGGCTCACACGATTTGCCGCGTTACAAGGTATACCTATAGCGCTCGACCGCTTGTCCGTCTGAGGACTAAGTCAACGCAGTGAGCGAGTATGTTTTTAGCTATCAGCGAGTAGAGCAGGGAAGGTTAGACTCGCTCTCCTTCCCTGGCGTTTCTCCCCGGCCACTGGCGCGGTAACGGAGGCACGAGCTGATTGGCTGATTTTTTACATTTTTAATTGCCAATAACTCCAAAATTATGCGTTTAATCCGAAAACAAAAAAGGTACATATGTCTTAGAATTTTCTCCTCTATCCGGTGGTTCATTTTGAAGGGTCAATAGTGGAACACCCTGTATATGCTTTTGCGTTAGCCGAACGATTTTGTTCGCTCTTCGAGAGTGATCGCGACATATAAGCTACAGGTTGATCATTTTTGGGTTTTCCGTGACTTACAATGACAATCCTGCCGCTCAAACCTGCCTGTATGCAAATTCAAGGCATAAATGAACATTATATTACAACGTCACATGGTCGTCCTACCTTCGAAGTATCATCTTGTATTAATAATGAAGACAATTATTACGATTTATTCCATCATCTTAAATAGTATTACTTTTTATACTCCAATTGTCAAGCTGCACCAGTGCAAATATGAGCATTTGTGTGGTTAACTGCGATATATTAATGTCTCACAAAGACATTAAGGTAAGTGGAATGTTTAGAATTATCCCGTCTAAACTGTCAAGCAATGTTTCTTATATTGTGATTAAAGTAAAACACCCACTGGACTGGACAGGTTACAGCTCGTACTAGTTAGTGGTTATCTTAGTTACTGGAAGCTTTCCTAGGCTGTGAATGATCGAATGCATCCAGATACAAGTCCGTTCCAATCATTAGCACTGACTAGTCACTGGCCAGTGCTAATGATTTCTCGAGAAACCTCAAAAACTTGGGAATTGAGAAACGGAAACGAAGTATTTGATGTAGAAATCTATTATTGAGTACTGTATCTCCTTAATTTGTAAAAATGCAAGGATTTAGTATTATCAATAAATTAGTAAAATATATATATACTGACCTCGTACATAAGCTAGCTACCAGCCATGTAATTAAGCAAATAAATATGGCTCTGGACTTCGTACGAACGTAACTAAAATAAATACTTTCATATATAATACGAATATGTGGGTTTTATTATATCCAATCTAAAACATTATAATTTCGAGAAGTCTGTTCAATAATCTTTAATTAATATTAAACGTAATTTATTTTTTGCGATTGTTTTTTTTTCTTTTCCTTCTTATTTATTTGGATGGGGATTCCTATGCTGAGACCCGATATGCCTTGCAATGTTCGTATGCATGCCCAGTGGGACTTTTAATTTTGTGTTAGATGTGGTGGCGGACGAGGTCTCATGCGGACCCTACTCCTGGGCAAGTGGGCCACTTAGACGGAGCGGTGGAGTCATCAAGACTATGTATTAAGGGAACGTCAGAACCTATTAGGTAAATTTTTTGCCGCATTTTTCGTCGGATATTTACATTTTATATAACAGTAAAGATATGAAATGATATTTTAATTGATTAATCCAATTGTAACACTGGATGTTAAGTTTCTTATCGAAAAGTGCAAGTAAATTTGTATATTTGCCATTATTATACTGTTAGTTTGTACCCTGACTGATAAGTGACGCTTATATTTTTACTATCATATAAAATATAGACCCGAGACCAAAAATGTGGCTTAAAATGCGATCAACAGGCTCCGACATCCCCTTGAAAGTTATTCATAACACGATATCTCCGAGTTTAGGGAAGAAATATCATCTAAGCCAAGGGTACTTTAGAAAAATATATAAATATAGATATAATGCATGACATCGGATAGACAAAGCCATTTTAGGACATGCAAACATTCTAAAAATCAACAAATCAGCTCGCGTTGACAGCACCGCCACACAATCACACAAAAACTTTTTTTTTAGCCAAAAGTTCGGTAATAATACAATTTGTAACGAATCTGTTAAAATATTGTCTTTTTAATGATCGTAAAGGATCTTACATTAAGGAGGTATTGCTTTAATTTAAGTATATTAAATATAACACAAAATTAAGACCCCAATAACACAAACAATTTGAAGTGTCGGAACCATTAATTAACGTAAGTTTTGTTCAATAAGTAACGATGGTAACGTTCGTAAATGGTTGCCTATTAGAGGCGGGGAATCAATCTATTCGAACAATAAATTACACTTTTAATAGAAATTGCCGGTGTTCCAGATGGTTATTAAAAGTACGCCCCTCTTCGGGGTTATAAATCGCAAGTGCACAAAAAGATTTTTTTATTATTCAGGTGCACATACACAGAAGCGTATAATAAATTAATTCATTTATATAAACAATAAGTCACCCTAAAAATATTAATTTTTCAAATTCACAAATGTGAACAGCGTCTCTTTTAATTGTGTCACGAAACTATACAAAGCTGCCATTAATTAATTTAGAAAATGTTTCTGACAACATAGACAAACTAGATGCCTCTAATATTATTTATAAGATAGATTGCTGTGTTTGCAGCGCAACTTATATTGGTATGAGTAAAAGAAAATTAGTGAAGAGAGTGACGGTATAAGACAAAGTGATTATTTTTCGGGCGTTTTTAATCCTTTTTAAATAGTTTTTTAAAATAAAATGTTCTTAGAAGATTATTAACTTCCCCGCTTATTTATTTTCAGTCACAAAATGTTTTGATTTTTCTTGAAAAAAATTGTTACACTGAAATCTGTGATTGCACACGATGCAATAGTTCTTAAGTCCTAAGATTCATTTTTATAGTCTGTTATGCAGTTGTGATACGTGAATGTGTGATTTTTATAATTTTATATAGTTTATTTTTGACTTTATAGTCTGCCTAAATAGGATGGTATATATAAACAAGCCCTCGAAACGTCGCAAAATTATAGTTAATAAAAAAGAAATTTTGCAGTATATATTCCATGAAGATCAATAGAATCATTTAAACGTTGTGAAAAGATAATTAGGTATGCGAGTCAAAGATGTGACACGAACTTCGTGTCCCATTAAAGGGAGGACGGGATCCTCGGCCACCAGAGTCCAGGGTCCCACCTAAAACACCAGAGTCACTTATAAGCACTCAAACAATAAAATCAAATACAGCTAGGATAGGGAAAGTAAGGTTAGACGAACGAAATTAATGGGAGAGAGAGAAACAGCAGCAAAACAATAACAAGTGCAGCAAAAGTGGATACAACTATGCAACCACTACAGCTGCACTGCTGCAAAAGGGAATCAGGATATAGAGTAGGAAAGGAGACGATACGCTACAATACCTGGCAGCAGGTCCTCGCCGAGCAACCCGCAGCGTCGTCGCGAAAAGACACCTCTCTAATTAACGAAACACTTGTTTTCTCCGAGGGCCCTCCCTCAGCGACACACGCACAGGGACGACCGATGCACGCTGACCCGTGCAAGTACGCACGCCGGCCCAGGAAGGAGACCAGGAGGCAAGGCCTTCTCGACGAACAGCGACGAGGACACGGTTGGATGCCGCCCTGGCACGTACTTCTCCCGCGACGAGTAAGAGAAGCCAGGAGGCGGCGCACACACACATGCACGACACTGGTGCCGACACCGGGCGTAAGAGGCGCCGAACCGCGACGAAGATGATGACAAGGGTGTCGCCACCCAGCCGCACTTAACCTCGTGACAGACCGCGAAGGAAGCACGCGCGCGACCTTGACAAAGTCTACGAGGCGAAACAACAGCGACGAGAATGAGTAGCGACAGAAACACGCGACGAAAACAAGCTGGCGGCCATTTGCAATGCCGCCAGTAGAGCGAGAGAGACGGAAGAACGGTGCGAAGAAGGAATCGACGATAGCGCGTTAAGGAGCGCCCACAATGCCGCGCGCACGAAATCCCGAGTTCCCAAGTGGACCGCGCGCATGCTGCCGAGGGCGTTCGGGGATATTATCATCAAAATGACTGTATAAGAATTGCGCGACGGGATTCACAAAGAGCACAGAAATAACATAAAAAAACAATAATGAGAGATCGGCACTTGCGACACATGTGCATGAGCATGAACATTCAATAAATTTTGACAATGTTGATATTTTAGATACAGAAAGGGATTGGAATACAAGAGAGCTATCGGAAATGCTTAACAGATGGTTTCTCGGTAATACTCTTAATCGTATCTAGGACTCTCATTTTTTAAAATGGCAAACGTAAAGATATTATCAAATAGATGAAAAAATTTTTTTGCAAAAATAAATTTTTAACCATCAAAAGGTAAAGTCGAGTCACTCGTGCCTTACCTAAACCTTCTCTCTCTGCTAGCTTTGGGGGAAGGGTAGAAGACAGGCCCAGCCTATACTCTAAATAATGATCAAATCAGCTATGTAGTGATTGATCCTGATACTAGGATATATAATAAGATTTCATGAATGTTGCGGAATTTTTTAGAGCTATTACAGCTCTTCTGAAAGCACCAGACACGAGTGACCCAACGATACCCTTTATGAGGGCCAAAAATGATGTTACTATTTAACGGTTAACTTTTAATGTTAATAAAAAGATTTATGTTTTTATTGACATAACTTTATAAATATTATAAAGTCATTTCTGTCTTTGTCTCTGTCTCTGCCACTGCCTCTGCCTCTGTCTCTGTCTCTGCCTTTGCCTCTGCATTTGACTCTCCCTCTCACTCTACTTCTCCCTATCCTCATCTCTATCTCGATCTTTCCCTCTTCCTGTCTCTTTCCCTCTATCCCTATCCCTATCCCTATCTCTATCTCTCCTCTCGCTCTTCCACCCAATGTTAGTAAAGCATCTGCCTTGCCTGTTGCGACAATATTTGTTAATCAATTTTTAGAAAAAAATAAATACGATAATTTTTTTAGTTTAAAATCTACTGCCCAGAAACTTGGTTCAAACACGTTTGGCACAGGCAGGGCAGATTCTTTGCAATAATGTGCAATGTCGAAAGAGCGCACGCCTTCACCACCTCTTCTGAACTCCAGTTCATTTTTTCAGCTCTAACAAATACAAAAAAAAAGCAAAAATGATAGTAAGAATAAAATCAATAGCGATCTTGAAAATAATGTAGTTAATAACTTGGATATTGCAGGTAATTATCGGATGCTCCGAGATTTTAGGATTCTTGGGAAGAGAGATCAAATAAATAATATACATATATATATATATATTATAGAAAAAGGTTAGTCGTTCATTGGACTCTTGAGTTGGCACAGAGTGACATCTGCAAGACAATCAAATCAGGAAATATTAAATATTAAGCATATATAGTAAATAACGTTGCTTTTCCGTTACAAGTTAAAGTAAATTAACATGTCGCGCGAGGAATAACTCATACATGCGTTAATTTTCACTATCCTAGAGCGCCAGCGACGGTGAAAAGAATGCACAAGACGGCTGTGATTTCGTATTTCACACGCGTGCCCTAATTATTTATGTAAGCGAAAAACAGAATATCAGAGGGGCGCCTCTCGACATATGGGCTTCACCCTGGAGCGCCAGTGGTGCGACAGGAGAACACTACGGAGCGCCGTCAGTGTCCGGGAAAGGAATTTGTTCTATGGAGCAACGTGAACACGGGGGGGCCAGGAGCCCATATCACGGAGCGCCGTGGATGTCGGGGATAAGGCTAGCCATCTGAGTCTGCACTCGATAGCTGGAGCGCCAGTCTACAGTGTTCAGATTCATCGTAGCTTCAGACATGAAGGAGTTCCTTCCGTGTCCGGAGCGCCGGACGGTACTGCCGAAATCAGCAAGCGCACACCAATTTAAAGGTGAGCTCGCTCGAGCCTTTGCGGCGCTGAGTGAGGACGCTAAATCATGGCCGCTGGCGGGGGCTACCGAGTGTAGTCGAGCCGTATGTTCCGTACGTACTACAGCGACAGTGAGCTCGTGTGTGCGATGCGTAAATACGGGCGTACCGTTGCAGGCAAAAAAAGTAGAATTAAAACCAAAAACAAAAATCATGCATATAACAAAATTAATACGGAAAAATAATCAAACCCTAATTAAAAGTTACTACAAACCTCAATAAATAACATTATAAGTGATGAGACAAAGAGCGAAACAATATCAAAACATATCAAACGAAATTCATAAACAAATGACTACATAACTCTGCCGCTGGAGTGCAGGAGGTAAATAAGGGGAGGTTGTGTGCGGGTTTTTTAAATGTAAATTCCGATTTTACGACCTTTTCAGCGCTGCTGAGACCTAGGTGGGTCCGGCTGTAAATGACGATGTCATGAAGATCAAGGGCTACAAATTAATTAGGTAAGACTGGAACACAAGGGGAAGTGGAGTTGCGCTTTTTATAAAATCTCACTTTAAATATCATATTTTAGCTACATCTGAACCAAAATGAGTGAAAAACCGAGTATTCCATAGTACATTTTTTGTATCATTCAAAATTACGATTCAACTCTCGCATTTGTAGCACTCTCACCCATGATCCCGCTTACACAAATCTCTGTTTTTCTTGACAAATTGTGAACCTTTTCATTTGCGTATATCAATAAAATTCTGATGGGTGGTCTGTGATAATGATCGATGCGAAATTTGTACGTAAACTTGCTGCTGAACTCCCTTTGCAGCTGATTCTGCACGGTCCGACGGACTTTACGCTTATGTCGAACACATGGATTGACGTTATACTTGCGGATGACATCATGACGCTCGTAGTATCCCGGCACCTTTGCACCACAAATACAACATCATTAATGCCACAATTTCTTTCCAATAGCAAAAGTTCACCAGTAAATTCTTTTGAATGCAGGGATTTTAAAAATATTTGCCCTGCTTTATAAACTGCTCAACTCTCCAAATTTGACTGTTCGTCGACACTGAAATGGCTCTAGGCTACCTCTGCAAGAATGTCACGGCGACGATTAACTCAGAAGCCCCCATTAAATCTCTCATTCCCAAAAAGGCAGATGGCCGTGGGTCAAGGGACTTCTTGAGTGTCTCGCAGCAAGCTAAAAGAGCATTATGCTCCTTTAGTGAACCTGTTACACGAATTGTGTGCTCTCCAGCTGGGTGGACTGATATTGAGTCATCCATCGAACCTGGAAGAGACAGAAGCGAGGATTTTTTATGCTATCCATTGCGCGGTAGCGTAGAAAATCAAACAGCTCGAGCGTTTGAGTCTTATCCATCTCGTCCTTTATCCACTGGAACCAGTACTCGCTCAGCAGTGGTGAAGCCAATGCGCGCTTTGCCATTTTTGGAGTGAGGAAAGCCCGCACGTAACTTTCCGGCCTATTATTCCCCCATTATGCTGGGAACAGGAACGCCACCCAAAGGGAATCACGATTTATCTACGATTAAAATTGTAGTTCGATTAAAAAAAGGTAAATATTTATACCTATGAGTTTTAACCTCAATCTAGCTGTCAAAGTGTCAACTACATGACAAATTACATGCATCTATATGTATAATACGCATATAAGATACATAGAAGCAGCCATTGTAACTTATATTGAAATTAACCATGCTTTGTACATAGATGCGGAACACGGAACAGATTATAAGAAATAAACGCGACATATCTGTAAGCATGTCCATGGCCTTTATACTTTGGACAAATATATTTTTCACTAATGTCGAATATAGTTTATGCTTGAAGCGCATTTAAATCTAATATACACTGTAGCCATGCTCGTTGCACCAGCAACTCGCATTTAGCACAAACTACATATGCTACATATACAAAATAGATGCAGTGACTATGGCAATTATTACATTTATTTCTTTTTTTGGGATTTCTCTATCTATCTCTTTTGTTCATTCGTGCCTTACGTGTAAAATGCATACCTAGTCGTATACATAGAATATATAGAAGTGAAATAACAGAGAAATGTAAATTTTAGTTATTTGATGAAAAATTTAAAGATCTGCTATTTTTTTTTGTTCACTGTTTCTTCTATAACTTTAAGACGAAATTAAATTTCGACAAACTGGGAACGGGACTTCATTCTGTGAGAAATTTTCTACCTGGGTAGATAATAAAAAAAATTAATTTTTTGAAAATTTTTATGTGTAAGCCCCCTTAAATCAAACAAACTGAGTCTAGTACACGAACTTTGACAGTTTTTAGAGTAATATCTAAGACATAGCTAGAGACAGAGAGAGAAGCAAAGACAGACACAATAACCGAAACAGAGACAGAGACAGAGAACGCGATCCAGATAAAGACAGAGACAGGGACAGAGATATTATACTGAGAAAGGCAGAGGGAAAGACCGAGAGAGAGAGAGAGAGAGAGAGAGAGAGTTGGAGTTGGAGTTGGAGTTGGAGTCAGAGAGAGTCCGAGAGATAGAGAGAAAGAAATAGACACCGTGACAGAGACAGCGATTATGACACTCATAAGTGTTAAGACAATATGATTAAACGTTTTATATAAAGAAATAATAAAAATATAAATTAAAAGCATGATTATAAGTATGTATATTTAAGATTGCGATAATAATGCAGTTAAGGCATATTCAAGTCGGGACGCACTATTGTACCTACTCTCAGTAACTAATAAACTCCGCATCCAGATCATACTCTTACCTTTACTTTTATTTCTCTCACCTCAGGGCACTTTCGACAAGTTGCTTGCTTAGTACAAGCAGCAACGAAATCGAATAGAGTAAATATACAAGAACATTGCTTTTTCCAGCGAACCCTCTGTGCTGTAATATCACTGTATTCTAGTAAATCGAGTAAGCATTGCGCTTCTCAATAAACCTAGGATACAGAGGAATATAATATAACCCCTTCACGATCCATTACGCGTTCATGAAGGGACTTATTCGATATAAGCTACTAATATTAAAATAGTCTCTCTCTGCTAGTTGAGAAAGCATTGCGCTTTCCCAACGAACCAGATACACTTAACTGTGTTTTTCACGGCTAAAGTGGAAA
This sequence comes from Megastigmus dorsalis, assembly GCA_900490025.1. Lineage (NCBI taxonomy): Eukaryota > Metazoa > Arthropoda > Insecta > Hymenoptera > Megastigmidae > Megastigmus > Megastigmus dorsalis. The sequence continues at coordinate 436 of UELU01100276.1, read as the reverse complement.
AGTAATACACTTTTCCACTGAACTCCGTCAAAAGAGAGCAGACCAACTTCGGTCTACTGTCCATTAAGCGTAGATAGAAGGGTATTGAATAGGATATAAATATTAATTGTAAGTCACTAATTGAGTTTCTCGCAGCAAATTAACCCATTAACGCCGAGGTGATCAGAATTTTTACTAACCTTTCAACGTGTTTATTTATTATGTTATCGGACTAAAAAAATAATGCAATACCTCTATTCCTACGCTTAATTTGATGCTCTCTCAGAACCTGAGCTCAAAATTTCGATTAGACACCGAGAAAAAAAAATATGGCCGATTGAAACGTGAAAAACGTGAAAATTTTCGAAAAGAAATTTTTTCGCATTTTTTTTCACAATGATACCGCAAAGGTATCAACTTTTTACTATGATCAGAGGTGATCATGGCACTCGAACAT
>UELU01100274.1:0-13483 GCA_900490025.1 Megastigmus dorsalis | reverse complement strand
TAAATAAGCTATCCAGCATTTTTCAAAAAGGAAGCAAAAATCAATTTTTGGTGTAAGCTAGCTCAGCTAGCTGTTCAATTGTCTCTGTACCTCCGCGCTCGGTGCAAGCGTACGCGCGACCGCGAGCGACGAGCGCCACTCCCCACCTCTTCGCGCTGCTCCATTCCACCTTTTGCCGCCGATACTGCCGTCCGCTATAGCCGCCCGCTGATTGGCACATCTTCTTAACTTTTAACAATTAATAACTCGGAAACTACTTGTCGGATCGAAAAACGAGAAATATACGTTGTTCTTAGAATTTTGAGATCTATCGAATGGTATATGTCCTGTTATCCGAAATTAATCCATCCTGTATACAACGGTTCAGGTACGATTGAAGCTTTACGAAGAATTAGAGAAGTTAGATAAACGAATCCTTTATTACGACACCGAATGCTGTATATTATGTGCCGTTCATTGGCTCGAAACTCGGCGACATGACAGCTGAGTTAAAAAGCTATGGCGAAGGTACATATATAAAAAGTTTCCTCTCGGGTGGACCAAAATTTTACGTTTATCTAACCGAAAATGGTGATAAAAAGTTTGAATGTTGTAAATTCAAAGGTATAAGACTGAACTTTTCCAACGGACAGAAAATAAATTTTGGCAGAATTAAAAAATTATTAGATGCCACATGTTTATCGAGCTGCCTGCACGAGACTCTTGTCGATGAGTGCGAAATTGATAGAAATATAAGACTAAAATTCAAAGCGATTCGTCCAACTAATATGCACGAAGTTGTGACAATTGACGAAGCTAAAACTTATTCTATTATATTGAAAAAGTGTCGTTATGTTACCCTCCAATATTCATTACGCTTCGGCTACAAAACAACCTAAATATTACTTTCATATTTTTTAAATTTGTAACAATTAATATTTTCACCCCCGAAATGGCGTTTTTCACCCCTTGAACGGCGAGCAAAATTTCACGTTTCGCATAAAATAGAAAAAAAAATCGAATCTTCACGAAAATTGGTATTTCGGGGTTGGGTTGGGTTTTTTAGGTCGCTGATTACGATTCTGCTCTCAAAATTTGAAAATTAAAGATGGCGGATCCAATATGGCCGACCAAAAATCCAAAAACTTATTTGAATCGGGTGACATTGGGCACACGGGGGTTTTCGAGGTCGCTGAATACGATTCCGCCCTCAAAATTGAAAAAATAAAGATAGCGGATTCAATATGGCCGACCAAAAATCCAAAAACTTAGTTGAATCGGGTGACATTGGGCACTTAGGGTTTTTGAGGTCGCTGATCTCGATTCTGCCCTCAGAATTCGAAAATTTACAATAGCGGAGCCAACATGTCGACCGACATTCAGAAATTTTCTATTTCTGAGGGCTGAATCAAGATCAGCGACCTAGAAAACCCAACCCAACCCCGGGATACCAATTTTCGTAAAGATCCGATTTTTTTTCTATTTTATGCGAAACGTGAAATTTTGCTTGCCGCTCAAGGGGTGAAAAATGCCATTTCATGGGTCGAGGGATTCCCAAGGCATTCCACCTTTACAATCGATTCATGGGTGGGGTTGATATTCATTATGGACACTGTAACAACGTGCTGCCGAGTATTAGATCGAAAAAATGGACATGGGTAGTTTTTATGAGGCTCATCCAGGCTGCCGTAGTAAATTCCTTATTAATATTCAACACAGTTGGGGTAGACAAGAAAAAAGTTGGAACTAAAGAATTTTGAATGTCGATAGCTAAGAGTTATATCCATCGTGGTAAAAAAAAACGGGAAAAACAAAGATCTATTTCACATATAACACAAAAACGATGCTCCAAATGTCCCATTAAAACAAGGTTTTTCTGTGAAAATTCTAATTTATATTTTTGCAAACAGTGTTTGAAAAAGAATCACGAGAATACCTAATTAGCTGTGAGAGGCAAGGGGACTCACTAAAAACAAGCACCCTAAATAGTGAGAGGCAAGGGGACTCACTAAAAACAAACACCCCAAATAGTGAGAGGCAAGGGAACTCACTAAAAACAAACACCCCAAATAGTGAGAGGTAAGGGGACTCGCCAAAAACAAGCACCCCAAATAGTGAGAGGCAAGGGGACTCACTATAATCAAGCAACCCAAAGGAGACACAATTTTACCACGTCCACGTCCTTGTCTTTGGGTTGCGCTGAGAGTAAAATAACAACGTGAACGCGGAAGTAAATAGATTTTGATTCGTCATGTTGGCTCCGCTATTGTGAATTTTCGAATTCTGAGGGCAGAATCGAGATCAGCGACCTCAGAAACGCCTGAGTGCCCAATTTCACCCGATTCAAATAAGTTTTTGGATCAAAATTATTTTTTTGGACCAAAATTATTTTTCCAGAATTTTTTTTGGGAGTTTTTTTAACCAAAATTATTTTTCGACAATTTTTTTTTGGGAAAGTTTTTTTTTGACCAAAATTATTTTTTGAAATTTTTTTTTTGGGATAGTTTTTTTTTGGCAAAAATTATTTTTTGAAAAAATTTTTTTTTGGGGATAAAATTTTTTGCGCCAAAATTATTTTTCGCGAAAATTATTTTTTTTTGTTGTTTATGAAAATTTTTTTTTTCATTCCCGTGCAATTTTTTATTTTTTTTGGTGAGAACTATTCTTTCGTGAGAATCATCTTCTCGCGAAAATCGTTTCTGTTCGAGAAAATTATTTATTTTTTTTTCTTTCTCAACAAATGTTCATTTGACGAGGAGTTTCTCGTCAAAATTGTTTGTTCCAATGCACCGGGGTAGGCGCAACGAGTGAGGGAAGGAGAAATCCCTTAGAGATAACACTCAATCGAGAAACTGAGCGAACGAGAGTGAACTTCAGAGATACGTTCACTCTCGCATATCCTCAGAACAGCAGCATGAGAGAGGAATCCATGCAGTTACAGGAAGAACATCTCTCTCAAAGCAGGCAGAAAAGGAGAGAGGAAATACCAATGGAGGGCGCTCATCGGAGCGCCATGTCACAGTCTGGATATGACAGACGTGTTGGAGACCATGCTGATCCTAGCCATATAGCCGATCGATGGAACTTAAAGTTCACAGCGACACAAGGCGAGGACGTCGAATCTTTCTTGAAAAGATTCGACTAAAACGCGCGTGCAGCAAGATTCACGGAAGGAGACATGCTGGCGTCCCTTCCGTGCGTATTAACAGAAATTGCTGGAATGTGGTACAGCAGCCACAAAGAAGACTGGCGCACATGGACAGAATTTTGCCAAACGATACGCAGAAGGTTCAGCTATACACACAACAAGCAAGAACGATTGAGAGACGACATTAGGAGTCGTTTCCAACACGAAGAGGAAACGAGCAGTCGTTACGTGACATGCATGGAATGCATGTTACGAGAAATTCGACCGAGGATGTCGAGAAGAGAGGAGATAGATAAAATATATCTAAATTTATTACCTCCTCTCAAACGATTGGTCCGCAGAGAAGAATGCGACACCATTGACGACTTGATGGATCGGTGCGCAGAAGCCGAATACGTTCTGGAGAGAGAGAAGGGTGACAGGACACCACTCTCTCCAAGCAAAGCAGTGATGCCGGCATCAGTTTTCAAGCCGAAAGGAGGCAAAGCAGCGAAAATCATCCCGAATGTTAAGGTAACAGCAACAGAACTGCCACAATAACCAAAACCAGAAAAGAAGCAAGAAGTGCTGTTGAGCAGAACCTTGCAAGATTTAGTAAAAATGCTCACGAGCCACTTAGACAAAACGACCGAGACGATCGTCAAAGCAGTTCGTGAGGTATAAAAGCCGAAACAGAGTGGAGGAGGGAGACCACCCTCCCCACAAGGCAACAGAAGAAGCCCACAGAGGGGCCAATTCAAGGGATACAACCAGAACAGCCAATACAGAGGGCCAAATCGCCAGAATGGCGAAAATGGCAGAAACGGCCAAGGAAATGGCTATAGAAGAGAACCATTCAGGTGCTATGGCTGCGGTAAAGAAAATATAACAAGACAGAAATGCCCAGTCTGTTCGGGAAACGGACAGAAGGGAGAGTAGAGGAGGTCGCTGCTCTCCCAGAGAGCACTAATGTCAAAGAAATGGCAGTAGAGGCAACATCAAGTGATTCACCAAGAGGAAAAGAGAACTCTGGTGAACAGATGGAAACGAACCTGGAAGCGAGATGATGGCTACAGGTGGAAGTGGGTGGTTTCCACTTCCGCGCTCTGTACGATACAGGCGCATCCATCACAGTCATGGGTTCGATTGGATTGCACCTCGCGAGCGCATGCAATCGGAAATTGATGACAAGCGAGTACGCAGGTGCGAAACTCGCAGATGGCAGCAGCAGCGCGATCGCTGGCTGTATGAACTTGCCATTCACAGTCGGTGGAGTGACGAGGGAGATCAAGGTATCGATCTTCCCCGCACTCGACGCGGAGTGTTACTTGGGCGCGAATTTCATGAGAGAATTCGGCTCAGTACACGTTCCGCGCACAAACGAATTGACATTAGCAGATGCTAATGTTAAAATCGAGCTTCAGTTAGCTGCCGTAACTGAGAGCGGCATTTCTCCTGTTTGTTCTGTTGGTCTCGACAACGTGACCGCAGAACAACGCGCACAAGTAGAAGAACTTGTGTACAGTGAAATAGGAGACGAACCAAGCACTTTGGGGTGCACGTCGTGGGTAAACCACAAAATTGATATTGGAGATGCTCGCCACATCAAACAGCGGTACTACCCGTACTCCCCGGTGATCGAGGCAGAGATGCACGCGCAAGTGAGAAAGCTCCTTGACGCAGGTGTCATCGAACCATCAACTAGCCCGTGGTCAAGCCCGGTAGTTATGGTTAAGAAATCCGGTGGAGGATATCGCATGTGCATCGATTTCAGAAAGGTCAATGCACAAATGAAATCCACGGATGGCTACCCATCGAGAAGGATGGATGCCGCTTTTCGGAAGATAAGGAACGCGAGGTACATTACCACACTAGACGTGAGTAATGCTTACCATCAAGTACCTTTAGATGAAGAATCTAAACCAATGACAGCATTCTCGGTACCTGGTATGGGACACTTCCAGTACACGAGGATGCCGTTTGGATTAGAAGACGCTGGAGCGACTTTCCAGCGTCTGATCGACATAATCGTCACGCCGGAATGCGATGGATTTGCATTCGCATACCTAGAAGACATCATTTTCATGTCAGAGACGTTCGAGGAGCATCTCGAACAGCTCAAAACGGTGTTAGGTCGAATGAAACAGGCCGGCCTAACGATCAACAGGCAGAAAAGTCACTTCTGCCAAAGTGAAGTGAAATATCTGGGGGTCGTGCTCAACCAAGAAGGTTTTTGCCCCGACCCAGAAAAGATCAGACCGGTTATTGAATATCCGGCGCCTAAGAATCTAAGACAGTTAAGGAGATTCTTAGGCATGGCATCGTGGTACAGGAGATTCTTAGGTAATCTCGCGACGATCGCAGATCCGCTCACTGAACTCCCGAAGAATGATCGCAAGTATGAGTGGACGGATCAGCACCAGTTTGCATTTGAGCAGATAAAGGCGTTCATAGCCTCTGCTTCAGTGCTACAAACGCCTAACTTCGAACAGGAGTTTGTAATACAAACTGATGCAAGTGACACTGGAATCGGAGCAGTGTTACTTCAGTTCATCGAGAATCAAGAACACATTCTCGAATTTGCAAGCAGAGTTCTCTCTCCAGCTGAAAGGAATTACAGCGTAACGGAGAGAGAATGCTTAGCAGTTGTATGGGCGATCCAAAAGTTTCGTCCATACATAGAAGGTTATAAGTTTAAAGTGATAACCGATCACAGCAGTCTGGGTTGACTACGTAGCCTGAGCGGTCCAACAGGACGCTTAGCGAGATAATCATTGGAACTTCAAGGCCACAACTTCGAGATTGAGCACCGAAAGGGAGCGCTCAATCACGTCCCAGATGCGCTATCACGCATGTATGAAGTGGATAGCGAGGAGGCAGCCGTAGCCAGTGTCTCCTGGGCAGATGGAACGACAGACGAGTGGTACCTCGTGCTACAATTGGGACGAGTGCTACAATTAACATATAAGTATCATTGTAAATATGAAAAAAAGTAGATATTTAATCATTAAGCTGACTTCCATCAAGAGCTTAAAACTCCTCGATAGCGACACCATGCAAGAGGACCCTAGCATATACCCTTAATTGAAATTTAAAATCACAATGAATACTAGCTACAAGACGTAGTTTATCCGTCTTCTTCTTTATTCTGATATTAAATCCAAAAATATGCTAAAAAATATGAACGGTAGTTTATCTCAACATTTAATTCTTTTTATATATCCAGAAACATACCAACGTTAGTTTTTAGTTTTCTTTACATAACAGATTTTTATTTAATTTTTCAAATAATTCAACTAAAATATGCAATAATTTCGGTTTTACCCATATAAGAAGTAAAGAAAGAATCTTTTAGATGTGAAGCTATTATGAATCACTTACTCTTTCGATGACAAGGAATATCCACTAAAACTGTTTTTGATGTGGGCTTTCGTAGGTGGTCTTCATCGCTACAAAGTGCTCATTGATCAATAAAAAAAATTGTATCTTTTATTTTTTTATTTCAACTTATTTTCCTCTAAAAATTTTCAAACTTCGGAAGGTCGTCGCATAGCGAAAAATCATCGTAGTTTTATCGATATGTTTTCAAATTAAAGTTTAAGATTCCAGCTTTACGATTCCAAGGATTTCTTTTCATTTGAGCCACCTATGGAGTCAGTGACCTTGAAATTCAAGTTTATCTTTTGAGACTCAAAAATTTTCAAATATTTGCCAATTGACAGAAGTCTAGATAATTTTTCCTTAAGTTCTGATGACCAAAATTGAAAGATCAATTCTTCCTTTTTGAAACAAACGCGGTTTATGAGTTCAGGGACTATTGGTGTATTGAGTTAATTAATTCGTATCATGGATTTATGAATTGCTGGAGATAACATTTGCGTAAAACACTTGTCACTATCATATTTTCTTCTTTTTATCACTAACATTAACATAACCCAATGCGTTCCTCGAGGAGGTTGTTAGTTGGATTTGTGCATCATATTGGCCTGAAATGGGTCATTTGTCCGTATGCTTTTGAGTGTATGTGTGTGTGATGGCTTTTTGTAGTCATTCTAACATATTTATATAATTTCTGATTAAATCTTGCGGTATCTCGTTCCGAATTCGTCGTAGCTCATCTTGAAGTTGTTGCAGATTACATTTTTTGAACTTCAAGGTCACTTACTCCATATGTGCCTCAAATGAAAAAATAAACCTTGGAATCGTAAAGCTGAGATCTTATACTCTATTTTAAAAAAAAATCGATAGGGCCACAATCCTCTGAAGTTTGACTAGTTTTAGAAGAAAATAAGTTGTCATAATTTTTTTGCAGAGTTTATTTAAGTTTTATGAAAATCGGTCTCTTATAGATCGAGCGCCTTCCTTGTTAGAGACCTAAAGAAGGCCACAAAGCTTGCCGAAAAATCGTTGAATTGTTAAATATACTGACACATTATTATCAAGCAACCAATAGGAAATCAAGTATACCATTGAATATAATTTTAATATTGTCAATTGGCTTTATTATTCGCAAAAATCTCACAAAGAAGAAGGTTGAAAAAAACTGTCGCAGCGAATTAATTTTAAACGCTTATTTATGAACGATGTTTCGGGATTTTCAATATACTCCCCTCTTCAGGCTTAGCTGAGTTAGATAAATTCTTTGTCACATAGTCATCAATGTGATATACAAAAAATATACAAAAAATACACTTAAGGGGAAGCAGTAGCGTCTCCCCGCCTCAGGCTGTTCGATCTATTTCTATGTTCCAGTTAATTTAAAATACGATAAATCACATAAGCCCATCTTGCACAAAATGATTAATAACAACGAGTATTACGCCGGTCAAGTCCAGATATTTCGCAAAATAATAAATATTAAAAGTTATAAACACATGTAGATATAATCGTAATTTTGAGGTTAGCTGTCAATGCGTAAACGCGTCTTACTGGTTCCAATTAATAGGAAAAACGACAAATCAGATTCGTTGTATCGAGCACTACGCCGCTCAAGTCCAAATATTAATTTGCGTTGTAAATAGAAAAAGATATTAGTGAAAGAAAAAGCTCGTTTATCGCTACTGCTTCCCCTTAACAGAGAAATCTGAAAAATACTCTCCCGAGTCTCGTTATTGATTTAGAAAGTTTATGCGTTACGAGACTCAGGAGCAAACTGCGTTTCGATTGCGAGAGTCGGGAGAGCATGTTTCTGATTTCTCTATAAAGTTTTTAATCCTTGGCTTAAATATCGACTCTTTCATACTTTTTGTATACTATATTATATTATCATGACTGTGATAAAGAATTTATCTAACTCAGCTAAGTCTGAAGAAGGGAGTATATTGAAACTCCTGAAACGTTGCTAATAAATAAGCGTTTCAAATGGGTTCGCTGCGATCAATTTTTTTCAACTATCTTCTTTATAATTTTAATATACTATTCATATTATTGATGGTATGACTGCCTATTATTGATTATTGTGCCCCTGAAAACTATTATTGCAAACATTCGAACTACAGTTTAAAACTATATTTCACATGAATCATGCGCGAGTTTTTTAAATAAATACATTAAGTGATAAAATACATTAATTAAATCAATGACATTACTTGAATTTAATATTTTTTATTGAATTTATAGGAGAAACGTAAAAGTGCTTTTAAAATACGCAAGGAGAAATTACAGGCGGAACATGAAGAACGTGAGAAGCTCTTTTTGGAGAAGCTGAATGAAAGTCATGAAACATCATTACGTAGATTATCTGATAGCCATCAAGAGAAGATAGCTTTAATGGAGCGTCAGTTTTTACAACAAAAACAACAACTTTTGCGCGCTCGTGAGTCGGCGATTTGGGAACTAGAAGAGCGACAGATACATGAGCGTCAGCAGCTACTTAAGAGGCAACTGAAGGATATTTTTTTTTTACAAAGGCATCAAATGCTTATTAGGCACGAGAAGGAGCTCGAGCAAATGAAACGGATGAATCAGCGTAAGGAAGAAGAATTGGTGAAAAGGCAGACGATTGAACGTCGTAATTTACCCAAGAGGATTCGTAATGAAATGAAGGCTCGGGAGATGATGTTCAGGTATAAAAGTATCAGTTGTATTTCAATCGTACATATAATATTTTTATTTTGCATTTAAAGTAGCTCTTTTAAAACTCCAAATTCAGTTGAGTACATGTATGAAAGACTGTATTGAATATTTACTATAAGTGGTCATAAAGTCAAATCTAATTATTTCAGGGGAATATACTATTTGTCCAGCTGGTAAACCAAAAAGTTTTGCATACATTTCTTCTTCCCTGCTACACAGAATGTGCTGAAAAATTTTCAGTACTTGCTAAAGAATAGCACTCTAATGAAAAAATTGTGAAAATGTGAAAAAAGCAAAAAATAAGTTTTACACACTTTTATGCTCTCCCACTAAACCAATTGGCTTAAAAATTTTGTTCGCGCTCATAAAATTTATTGATAAATAGCGCTCTAATGAGAAAATTTGTAAACTTCAAATAGTTTTACTACAGTTTGCATAAAAATTTCTTTAAAACTTCCTCTGCTCTGTAGTTATTGTATACTGATATTATTGTCATTTACAAAGATTTACCTTAGTTTTACGCTCAAATATAATAGACCATTACTCATCTTTCATTGAGATATATTTCATAAATTATCCCACATAGAAATTCAATATGATTTTGAGAAATACTTAGCAAGAGTGAATACGGTAGAAACTTTTCATGGGACTTGCCACATCAGCCGCAAGTCACATGACCATTACTAAAATTAACTCTTTTCTGATCTAGTAAATGGAGACGCATGATATTTCTTTTACTACCAAGTAGGGAAATTGAAATTTTAGCTCTGGAACACGTTGCGGTTCATTAAATTTAAATCAAAATTTATGAATATACCTCAGTACAAAAATGCGTAAAACTAACATAAATCGCTATGATTGAAGATAATATAAGTACATAGTAACTACGAAGCAAATGATTTTTCAAAATTTTCACTGATGAAACTTTAGTGATAAATTTTCATTTATGTTTGAGTTTATTATAGTTTCGAGATCGTCGGTCTAATAGATCAGTACAGCTTACTCTTACTGTCTAGTAAAGTAAAATTCGTATAGTCTAATCATCCACATCACCAGTATGGATCGTGTTGTTACTCGAACGTAGCTCAACTTATTTGAAAATGCGTACAGTAATTAGTATAAGCATCCCGCTATGTGTAGTGCCAATAGCACTTACCACAAAGAGTTATTTCCACGTTTTCATACCATTGCAAACTTAATAATAAAGCATAAGTTTCAATAACAAATATCTTACAGAACAAAATAGATGGAAGGAGACTATCGAGCTCAAGTTATTTTGATAAATAAATATTTATTTGTGACGTTTCAAGAGTTTATTGATTCTCTTTTCAAACTACAGAAACAAACACGGTTTACAAACTTATAGAATACACTGAAATATTTAAAATCTAAAAAAATTAACACACCTGAACTGACTTAAATTCGTAACATATCGTAGATCACATAGTTAATTAAAAAATTCTTTTAATATTTATTGGCACTTAGTTAACTGAAACGTAACAAAATTAAAGTGTGGATTTAAACTTTAATTTGATATACATAAAAAGACAAAAAAGTCATTTTTATCAATTTATATGTCAAATGGGAATTTACATGTAAATTTACATATGATAAAAATGACTTGTTTTGAAGTGGTGTAGCTTTTATCTCTTTAAGTTGCTTATCTTCTATAAAGGCTTAATTTGAAGTGCTCAAGCCCAAAGAAAATTTTGAGACCTCATACGATGAAGTCGGTCATGTCAGACAGAATTAGATTTTCAAGTATATGCAGGGGCTTTATCGACCAATCACAGACCTTCACCAAATGTTCTGAAAAAATTCAGACATATTCTTGAGGTAAAATTTTATGATCTTATCAGAAAATTTTGAAATAAAAAAGAAAAAATTCTGTACTCGAGACCAGACCACCATATCTGTATGTTTTTCTCCATCAGATCAGGGTCAAGGTCAAATCAAGATTATTTCACAAATGTGGGCCAAGATACCGTTTCTGTATATTTTTGGGGTCGCCGAGACCGAATCCGTAGTCTATTTGTCTCCATCAGGTCAGGGTCAAGGTCATTTCAAGGTCAAATTGAGGAAAAAACCTGTAAACAGGCACAACTACCACATCCATACGTTTCTGGGGTCGCTGAGTTCGATTCTGGGGTAGGTTTGCATCAGACCAAGGTCATTTCAAAACCAAATCCAAATATAGTAAATATCAAGAACGTTCATTTATCTATTGTTTTTTATGGTATCTTACTTTTTTATTCTTAAATGATCGTAAAAGCGAGTTTCTTTTACGCTTGTCTCCTTTTTCATCTATTTCTCTCTTCAATGACCAGCAGTAATCAACCATTATGTTCACATCTCATCGTCCTTGATATCTTTTCTTCATTTTGTTGCTGTCTTGGTGAAACCTCTCTCCCTGCTTCTACTGAAATCCCCTAGATTCTTTGGAAAGTAATCTATATGCGAATGAAAATAGTCTAATTTTAAATTCATCAAACATCCTAGTTCCCTATAGTTTTGCAGCATTCGATCCACAATTTTCTTGTACTCTACGCTTTTATGATTCCCAAGAAAATTTCGTACAACTTCTTCAAAAATGACCCATGCTGTTCTTTCTGTCAGTCATTACGAGAATGAACTCATTACCTTTTAATAATTCACGTATTTGTGGTCCATCAAAGATATCTTCATTAATTTTTGCATCACTGAGTTTAGGGAATTATTTTCTTCAGATATTTAAAGCACTCTGAATGAATATTTAAAGCAATACCTTACTGCCGTAAATCAATGGTTCGCGTACAATATTAGCAGAACCTGCCTCGACAGTGGTTCTGTTTCGCCATGTTTTCATTATATAGTGCTTCTTGCGATCTCTACTGTCCCATAAACACAAAAAAAAACAAGGATATTTCGTATTTCCAGATTGTTGTCCTAATAGTATAGTTAAAATCTTAAAATCTCCGCAAGTAAGCCAGTTATGCTCAGAATATTTTATTTTCTCGAATATGAATTTCATCTTACTATATTCTTCTTTTAGTACGGTTGAATGAGCTATGGGAATTCAAGCAAAAACATTAGTGTACAATGCAGTAATGAAGTTCCTCTATCATCGAAAAATATTTTCTGAAATTTTTCTCCCGGTTTCGGTAATATGATATTCTTGTGTCTTTTGAGAGCCAGTTATTGCCTTTCATGTACGAAGCTAGATATTCCGCTTTATCTTTAGGCAAATCCAGGTCCTTTGCAAGATCATTCATTTATTTTTGATCTATGATTTTGGGAGTTTTATCTTGAGCATTAGTAGTATAGTATTCTCTACTTGCACTCATATTTCTATCATCTGAAGTATATTTATCTCCATCTTTATATTCACCTTCTTCAGCGTCACTAATATCGTATTCATCATTGATTGACATACTTTCCATCGAATCTATAGAACTGGCAATTTCATCGTCAGTATCAATATTCTTCTCTGCTGATCTGGACAATGTCATCTCGTCGTCAAACACACCGGCTTCATTCTCACAACCTCACGTCCCCCTGAAGGCAGCGCGCCATCGCTGGCTTCGTTACCATGACGGACTGAAAAGCGAATTATTCTACACATCTTCTTTTGAAGCAGTTCTCATCGTTTCCAGTATCCTTCACGGTAGCAGGTTTTAAAGAATCAAAGTATCACCACACAGATCTAGTATTTGCTTGGAAACTATAATTGGGCTCACCAATATTGCAACATTACATCCTTTAGCGCAGAGATACTCGTTCAATCAGAATATAAAAATAATATTGTAAAAAACTGAGGATATGTAAACGTCTGTGCTCTATATCACGTTAATATAGCAATCTTGAAGCATAGAAAAAAAAAATAATATATCAAATTTTATTTTACATCTGTATCACACGATGTATTGTAACGCCCAGCCCACGCGTAATTACTTTGTGTAGTGCCGAGCGCAAAGCGCAACAGAAGTGTATATATGTATATAAGAAAAGCTCGAGCGTCGACGAGCCGAACCGAGCTTGGGCGAGCGCGCCCCACCGAAGCTCGTAACGGCGTGGAGGGAAAAGCTCCTCGCGGAGGGGATAGCCCTTTTTCCACGCCGTTACGAGTATAAAAGGCGCTGCGCCGCCTTGTAGAGACACTCGCTTTCTATAGCTCCGGGAGCTACAACTCTCTCGGGTTGCCTGAGAGTTTTCTTTCCTTAATAAAAATAAACGCTAAGAGCTAAATAATTATTGAGTTATATTTCCTCTCCTTGTCTGGCGATTGTACAGTCCATTGTGTGACTGTATAGTCTTCCATTAGCT